>MTQE01002208.1:68158750-68174617 GCA_014337955.1 Aspidoscelis marmoratus
ACAGCCAAAGTAGACTTCTTGAAGAAGATTGAAAAAGAGATCCAGCAGAATAAATTTCTCACAAGTTATTTATTTAAAAGCAACACAAGATAACACTTCTCCAAAATACTGAAAAAGTAAATTAGCAAAAGAAATGTGATGTCCACTTATGCAGCTTAGTCAACTCCAGAGGATAATTGTGAAACCCACAGCAGGAAGCATTTTGTTTCTTAAGAGAAAAAATACCCCGTTGGATCATGTTCGTGGCCCATCCAGTCTAGCAGCCTTTTTAGACATGGGGAAGCCCACAAACAAAGCATAATTTCTCCTTATACTTGTTTTCTTCTTTTCCCACCACTTCCTATGTAACACCTGGGGTTATCCTCTGTGCCACAAACTGATTAGGGTTTGCTAGGTGTGAACTGCCTGTTAGGTGATAGAGGTGAGAAGGCTGACCAGGAAGACCAAAAGTAATGCTACCACCATTGTACTTGGAGGTCTCTTACAACAGCATGTATAAGATATATATAAATGGTTAAAAGCAATAGAATATACTTTAAAAGCATGATGTGAACCCAAATTGTAACTTTAGAATAACTGAAAGCTGAGAGGGTTCTAGCATCAGAAACTAGGATATATTCTAGTTCACAATTGTTAATTTTTAAAAGAACGGCTTTTTACTACCGGATGTAGTATAGCTGTATAAAATTTCTACATGCTATTAGCAGGCTTTATTTTAGGGGCTATTAAAATGGTTTCGGTGAATTTTTATAGTGGCTGTTTATGGCGATTGTAGTCTCAGTAGTAGTTCACTGTAGAAATTTGTTTATTGTATTTATATCCAATCTGTCATGCCCAGCCAGGCATCCGTCTCTCTGGCCTGCCTCTCCAGGCTTGACTTTGCAAATAACAAACAATTCAACCTTCACTTCTCTGGCAGATGTAACCACAGACTTTCAGTAGCCCTCCTGGTTACAAAATAACACTTTATTGGTTTACAGTTCTTTCAGTCAGTTTAAAGGCATACAAACAGTTTCCTTAATTTCACATTAACCCTTTCATAACTCAGGACTCTGACTAATCTCTTTC
The DNA here is from genome assembly GCA_014337955.1 of Aspidoscelis marmoratus. Lineage (NCBI taxonomy): Eukaryota > Metazoa > Chordata > Lepidosauria > Squamata > Teiidae > Aspidoscelis > Aspidoscelis marmoratus. The sequence goes on from MTQE01002208.1 coordinate 68,159,819, forward strand.
CTAGATTTCCACGGGACCCGGATCTCTACTGACTATCTTTTCCTAAGATAAGCCCCAGTTGTAGAACATGATAGGCTTCCTTGGCCTGTCACTTCTATGAGTCTGAGCAGATTAACCCCTTCAGAGGGAAATGCTGTGAGGCCCGTGTCTTCCTCACTCCCAAGCCTCCAAACCCCTAAACTGGAACTATTCTAACCCATGAGAGGGCGAGCAGTTTCCCCTGCTTCTTCCTTCACCGTTTAAACCCAAGAACAGAACAACGGCTCTGACAGGGAGGCGCTTTTTATATTCTTCGCCAAGGTTCCATTTCTCCCGATTGGCTGGTTCACTGGGCTTCCCCCCTTCTTGAACATGCTACTTTGTCTGGGTTTAGCCGCCTCTTTAGCTGTTCACTAACTTTCCACATTTTATAATTCATTCTATTCAATTAAAGCAACAATAAGTGCATTAATTAAGCTTGGGTCTCACACCACCCTATACTGTCATGTCAGGTAAGAACAGGGCAGGTAACAACAGTTAAAATCAGACATATTAAAACAGTAACAGTGTCTGTAAAGGGGGAAGAGAGTATATTCCCATATAACCAAAGGCCAGGGCAAAGAGGTTGTGAGTAGGCTAGGTAAGACACCATACCTCTAGTAAAAAGTTAAGTGAATGCCTTTAAAAAGTATGTATCATGTATGGTGTCCATTTTCCAGACAGAGGCCTAGTTTGTGTGATAAGAAAGACAGATGCAGATTCAGGTCACCCTGCCCTTATTTGCTATTTACTTTGAAGAAAGAGATTGCTGATTGTGTGAACAGTAACTGTTGTCCTGAATCTGGTAACCGAAGTAAGAGTTTATAAATTGTGCTCTTAATGGCAAAAAGTAATCTGTGATTGAAATGAGTCATAAGTAAATTGTTTTCAACTTATTAAGGGCACCAGATATACAGTGTCTGTTACCCGTATATTCCGGCGTATAAGACAACTGGGAGTATAAGACGACCCCCAACTTTTCCAATTAAAATATAGAGTTTGGGATATACTCACTGTATACGAAGACGACACCCGGCGTATAAGACGACACCCGACTTTTGAGAAGATTTTCCTGGGTTAAAAAGTAGCCTTATATGTCAGAATCTACTGTAACTTTTCTTTAATTCCTTTCTGAGTTGTAGATTGATGGCTTTGCTCCAGCTGAAGGCATTTACAGTGTACAAGGCAGCACAAGCTTTTTTTTTGCCATTTCCTCTAACTTCTGTGATGTTTTGTGCTTTTGGACTGGAAAACTCTGAACTCACATGGCACATAGTACAGTGGTCACCAATTTTTCTCAGATTATCCAGGCAGAAAAGCATTAATTTTAATATCAGCTCTTTTCTTGAGAATAGGCAGTTTATTGAAATTTACTTCCTGCAATAAATGCTTAGGATTGCAGTTTACAACTAGATATTTGCTAGGAAAACCTAATTCAGGCTTTAACTATTTTTTTATTTATAGTGGCTAAAATGTTCTTTTGTTATTAATAAGTCTATTTTTGTCATTTTTAGTGTGAATATATGGATACTTTGTTTTGAACAAAATGCTTGTGGGAGGTTAGTTTGGAAATTATTTTTATCCTCATTTCTATTTTCTACACAGCACTGGGAAGTACTTTGTTACATTTCCATATCCGTACATGAATGGCCGGCTGCATCTAGGACATACTTTTTCATTGTCTAAATGCGAGGTAAGATTTGTCTTTACAAGCAACTTAAAAAAGATGACAGTGTTTTGGTGTTCAGTCCTTTAGGGGGCTTAATCCTAAACTGTGTTTTGGCCTGTCTAGCCTTCCTTGGCTTGTAAGCCAACTCTTCAAAGCTACAAATGATCTTATGATAGATTCTTAATTTGCTGTTACTGAGTAATATTGGGCCAGACTATGTTCCTAAGCCTAAACTTCACAGAAGTATCGTGAAGACAAAACAGAGGAGAGGGGAATACTGTGACACCTAAAGCTTATTAGAGGAAACGGAGGATATAAATGTCACAGATTTGTTTAATAAATATGCATATGCATGTTTTTTGTGCACTTACTTAGAGATGTGCTCAAAGGATCCATTGAGGCAGACTGCCTCCTAATCTGGAAACAGTTGATGTCTGATAGCCTTACCAAGAACTGCACCTTCCTTTCTTTGATTGTGCCATGCCAACCCTGGGCTACACCTCACCATTCCCTTCCATAGGTACTTACCTGGTACTCACAGATTTGTGCTAGTCCACTGTCACTGGTCATGTGATCTAGGGAAGACTACAGTGGTTCCCACCCTTCTTCTGTGAGACCTACTCAACTTTCTGGGCTGGAGGACTACGGGCCCTCCCAGAAGGCATAGTGAATGGATGTGTATGAGTGGATCTTCTATAAAGACCTTGAACTAACCAATCTTCCTAGATCACTCAGTGGGTGACAGTAGAGTGATGTAAGTTGGGAGGGACGAGTTAAGAGCTTGCAGATTCAGTGGTGGGGATGATGGAGTACAGCTTGGAAGAGAAGCTGGCATATAACATGAGGGGAAATTTGAATTGTCTGTTAAATCCACCCCACCCACCCCCATCCTGCAAAGTCCTGTTTGTTTTCAGGCTGAACCCTGAACTTCTCAGTGGGTTCAGTCTGAAAACAAACTTTACAGCCCTCTCCCCCCTCCCCTGTTCTGGACAACCCAAGTTTGTGCAGAAGCATTTTAGTAGATCCCTAGTGAAGCATTTATCCTTTGCTAAAGTTTTACCTGTTTTAAGTTGATTGGCCAACTGTCTTCTGCAGACTTTTGAATATATTCCTTGTCCAGAGCCGAGGCATCTGCTAATCACTTGTTTAATGCTGCTGCATGTTTTATACTTCTCAGTTTTTATATTGGGGTATTGTAATTTTTCAAGTTGTTGACAACATAAAGAAATTATGGAACAAAAGCATCTTAAACTTCAGTAATAAAATGCTAAGCATCTCTAGCATGTCTTACTTCATTCTCTTTTTCCATTTTACCTCCCTTAATTTCAAGACTCAGTCTATATCTGGAATATGATCTGTTATTGCCATTGTTCTCTCATTTTTGCAGTTTGCAGTTGGGTACCAAAAACTTAAAGGAAAATGTTGCTTGTTTCCTTTTGGATTGCATTGTACAGGCATGCCCATTAAGGTAAAATCAAGTTTTTGTATTTTAAAAAAGTAATTCAGTTACTGTAGTCAAGACACAAACATTCTGTATTTATAATGGCGAAATAGAATACTGATCTGTTTAGGTTTAGTAAACCAGGTGTTTGATAAAAACTTCTGGTTGTATATTGCAGTAAAGGCAAGGGAGTTTCTGGCTTAGTTTAGCAATATGATTTGACATTTTTACATAGTAATGATATTTCATGTAGTTGCTTTAACAGTTGATTTCAAAACGTATTGGCAGAATGTGGGAACCATAGAGATGAAAATAAGTGCGTACAAGATTTTGGATGAACTCTGCCAATTTATTTTATCCTTTCAACAGCAGGCTCTCATGTCATTATACATTTGCTGTTCAAAATCTGCTTGTTTTTAAAGTCTGCTTCTTAGTGATTGAGATCATTCTGAACAATCTTAACAAATAATCGAAAGGCCTGTAGCAAAAATAGTTTTGTTGTTCTGGCTGCAGTTAGAGCTAATTGATATTAGAGCTAACATATTGCTGTGTTTACTGTATTGTGGGAAGAATGGGCTTGTAAATGAAAAAGCTGTTACCTGTCATTTGGCATTAAAAATATGTGGATGCCAAGAGGAACTTGCAGTTATCTGGTCCTGACTGATCACTTAAGCCTGACATAAACTCATATTAAGGGTGTTTTTCCACTGTTACTTAAAGTATCCATTAAGTACCCATTAATGGATACATAATGGCATTTTTGTACCCATTAATGGAAAAACACCCTAAATCAATTATTTGTTATATTACTTTGGTTCCTAGGAAGTTAGCAGTCTTATTGTTGGTACTATTTTCATTTTGGACACCAAAATGAAGAACCAAAATATTGAAATATGTTTCTCGGTTCTTTAAAAAAAACCTTCCTTATTGGTGAATCAAGACAAGACTTTAGCATTGTCAATGTCAGTAGTTGACAGTGTTTTAGAATGCCAAATGAACTAAACCTGAATTTTGTTTGCCTGTTATCATTTCCCTAACTGTACCCACTGAGCTTCTGTGTATTCTTTTCTAGGCCTGTGCAGATAAGTTGAAAAGAGAGATGGAATTATATGGCTGTCCACCAGAAATTCCTGATGAAGAGGAGGAAGAGGAAGTACCAAATGTGGAAGAAGTGATAATCAAAGACAAATCTAAGGGCAAAAAGGTATAATTTTAACATGCTTTTGAAGGATCATATGCAGACTTGGCCCTGTATCCACTGGGATACGTTCCAGCTCCTACCGTGGATAACGAAACTGGATAATATGAATATATTTACTGTACTGTATACGTTCTTATGTTCCCTTGTGGTTGACTGTAGTTAAGTGGGTCAGCAGGTACTAAATCAGTGGATACGGGGGCATGCCCTTTTCTTTTCCCCTGCGGTAAACTGAGTTTGAGTGATTCAGTGGATACGTGGGCACATCTGTATTTCTTAGAATTCAAAGACATAGCCTTGTTAGTTTGGATCAGTAAGCAATGGGGTCCAGTAGCACCTTAGAAACTAAAAAAGAGAAAGAAGTTGATAGCTTGCAAAATCTCATGCTGAGCCTACTTCATCAGATGCATGGAGTGAAGTGCCTAAGAGCAGACTATATAGACAAGCTGTGTGTGTGAATAGTGATAGAAATGCATCACTTGACTTTACAACACACTGACAAGTTTGCACCATTGTTATACTGAACATGTCACCTCACCACCACACCCATAAGTCTGTCCCTAGACACATGCACCTGATGAAGTAGGCTTACTCTATAGAAGCTCATGCTTCCTTTCTGTTTGTCTCCAAGGCACTAGAAGACTCCCTTCATGATTTTTAAAAGGTCATCTGAGGGCATAGTTTATTTATTTTAATAATATACATCCTGCTGTTCACTGAAAAGTCCCAGGGCCAGACACAATGCTAAAAAGGTAAAATATATACAGTATTGTTCCTAGGAGGATCTCAGATAGGTTGTGTCTTGTATATTGTAAACTGTAATTGGTCTGTTCTGTTTTTGTGTCCTTTGTGTTTTAGTTAACCCCTTTCAAGAGATTAGTCAAGCTGTTTTATATTTAATCTTGCAGGGGTTTTCTTTACCTTTTTATTTCTTTTATAGAGTAAGGCGGCTGCCAAAACAAGCTCTTCAAAATATCAGTGGGGAATCATGAAATCTTTAGGCCTCTCTGATGAAGAAATAATGAAATTTTCCGAGGCTGAACACTGGCTTGATTACTTTCCACCCCTGGCTGTTCAGGACTTAAAGAGCATGGGATTGAAGGTACTTGTTCCTAGCATTGAAAAGAAACATTTTTCTTGATGGGTTAGGTTTTATTCCTCTTAATTTTTCTTTGTAAGGTGACTTTTTAATATGTCCTTAAAGATAGAATAGTGAGTTATTTGCACAGAATACTTCATAAATAGGTCTACATGCTCATGTCAAGTGTTTTTTTACAGCAAAGCAGTGCCACTTGAATGGACTCAAATAATGTGTTTGTCACTGCTGAAATGCTACTTAAACAGATGGCAGTCTGAAAATATTTACAGTGCAATGCAAAAATACCCCAATCCAGCATTTCATGGGATTTCCATATGACAGAATTCATCTCTCCTTGTAGTTGTAATGTAGTTACAGCGGAAGAGACCATATTCCTTTGACTCGGCTGGAAGTAACATGGCCATCTCATGAGTGGTAGAAACCCATGCCTTTTCACCAGGCACCAAAAACTATTAAGTGTAGGTGCCTGGTGAATCTCAAGTGAGAGACTGTTCTAGAGTCCAGGAGCCACCATAGAAAAGACCCTCCTGCATTGTCCTATGCCTTGCATTTCTGATAAGGAATTACAAGAAGGCTGTCCCCTTGAGATCTTAGTACATGCAGGTCTATATGGGAGAAGGCACTCCTCCAGATACCCAGGGTCCAAGCACCCTTAAATCTGGATTAGTGGATTTGGATCAGTGTGATCTGGATCAACAATGGGCAGAGGTAGACAATGCTAGACAGCGGCAATTGCAGACTAAGGAGCAATGCAACACAGATGACTTCACCTGTTCTTCTTCACTGGATGCGAACTATTCCCCTAAGAATCCTCTAAAAAATTTTTTTTAAAAAAATCCGACATCTGATGCAACTGGTCATATCTCAGTCAATTGAAGGCTGTATCTGGGAAGTGGCGCTGAGGTGTTTTTGAAGGCAATGCAAGGTGGGTGTGGCTGCTGTTGTGGAGGCACTATGAATGCATCTTTGAAGTCATGTTGCAACTTTGCATGTCACTGACAACCATGCCCATATTCTTACTAAATCCGTTCTATGTGTGGATGCCTTTTTCGTGATCCAGATCAGATGGTGCTATCACCCATGTAGATCACATTTATTGGGTCTACGACTTATCTTGATCAGTATGCCCTGATCCAGATTAATATTGATCCCATGCAGACATGCACTAAGCAGCTCCTTGATACAAATTAACAAGTACAGAAATAGCCCCTAAAGAAGTGGGGACAAGAGTACATTACGCTAACGTAGGATGTGAGTGTATTGGAATACAGGGGCCTGATGACTCCGATCTCTCTTTGTGTAAGGGAGATAAGTTCATCTTATACTCTTGCTAAAATTCAGCCTTGCTTGGTCACATTCCATTTGGACCTAGTGTTTCCTTTAGTTCCAATATAAGCTTAGCAATGAATACTATGGGAACTGTTATGTTGGTAATAGTACCACTAGAGAGGCCTTGAGTAATGGTGAGGTCTGTGGGAAAGTTTGCTGACAGCCTTAATGATATACCTTTGCCTGAACAATGCTTTTTTTACTATCAATATTAAACGACAAATTGTTACTCACGTGAAGGTTCGTTCTTGTAGGATGGCAGTAGGCTGTCACATGTGGGTTACGTCAGCCTGCCTGAAGCCAGACGACCGAGAGAGGGCTCCCCTCTTAACATAAATCTTGACTCTGCCCCTTCTTGCCCAGTCTGCCGATGGGAGCTGCTTGCATGCAACATAAGTATAAACAACAACATTAAAATAGGGAGGGAATGTGTAGCCTACTGCCATCCTACAAGAACGAACCTTCACGTGAGTAACAATTTGTCGTTCTCTGTGGATGGCAGTAAGCTGTCACATGTGGGACGTACCCAAGCTTTTCGTCCTGAGGGAGGGCATTCAACATAACTTAAATATCCCACTCCTTCTCAACCCATTAATCTTGATACAACAAGGATAGGTCTTACCGTAACCGGTGCCACCTGATGAAGAATTCGCCTGCCGAAAGCGGTCTCCTCAGATCGGAACACATCAATCTTGTAATGTTTCGTAAATGCAGTCTGCGAGGACCAGGCCACGGCTCTGCAGATCTCCTGTAGGGAGGCTGAATTTGCAAAGGCGAGCGAAGTGGCTGTAGACCTTGTGGAGTGAGCTGTGATACCCTCAGGCGGATCCAACCCTCTCAGTTGATACGCCATAAGAATAAATTCTTTAATCCAGTGTGCCAAGGTAGAGGCCGAAGCCTTCTGCCCCAGGTGGAACTGATGAAAACTAACAAACAGTGAAGGGGATTTCCTGATCGATCTAGTTCTCTCCACGTAGCATTCCATGGCTCTCTTAACGTCAAGGTGGTGAGTCCTGACCTCCTCCTCTGACTGGGGAACAGGATAGAATGAAGGGAGGACGATCTCCTGATCTCTATGAAAGTGAGAATCCACCTTGGGGCGGAAAGTGGGATCCAGGCAGAGGATGACCGCCTCACTAGAAAAAACAAGTAACAGATCTGGCACCGAGAGAGCCGCCAGATCGGAAACTCTTCTAGATGGCAAGGCTTAGGACATCTAGTTTTCGCTCCTTTGAGGAAGGAACTAATTAACTCATTATCCTGCAACATTTAGTTATAGCTGACAGGGCGAAGACCTGCTTGCGTAGGGTGTTGAAAGAAAGACCTTTCTTCAATCCCAGCTGGAAAAACTTAAGTACATCCTCCACCTGCGGAGACATAGGATCAATGGACCTGGACGAAGCAAACCTACAAAAGGTCCTCCACGTGGAGTTGTAGATTCTCCATGTGGATTGCCTCTTAGACGCTAGGATGGTCTCAACCACTTCCTCATCTAGACCAGAATCTAAAAGAGCGTGGTGTCGACTTTCCAAGCCACTAAGTTCAAGAAGTCCAGGTCTGGATGAAAAATCCCTCCTTGGAGAAGCAGGTCCCTTCTCTTTAGAGAATCCACGGGCCCTCCATTGAGAGATTGATCAGAGATGGGAACCGCAGCCTGCGAGGCCAGAACGGAGCTATGATGATGACCCGGGCATGGTCTCTCTTTACTCTGCGCAGCAGAGCCGGTATCATTGGGATGGGGGGGAAAGCATATAACAGACTCCTGGGCCATGAGGTGGACAGAGTGTCCGTCCCCATCACCCTGGGGTCTGTCTCCAGAGATATGTAGGCTGGGAGATGATTCTTCTTCGAGGCAAAAAGATCAACTGATGGTGTCCCCCACACCGAGGTGACTTCGCGGAACACTTCCGGGTTCAGTTGCCATTCTGAATTCTGAATCGTCTCCTGACTCAAAATATCTGCTTCAGAGTTGGCAGCCCCCTGTATATGAATTGCAGAGAGAGAAGAAAATCTATCCTCAGCCCAGGCAAACATCTCATAAGACAATTCAAGAAGGGCCCTCGACCTGGTACCCCCCTGACGATTAACATGGGCTTTAGCTGTCACATCAGTCATGATGAGAACATGCTTGCCCGACAAGAGATCCTCGAACTCTTTGATGGCCAGAGAAATAGCCTTTAACTCCAACCAATTTATGTGATGAGAGGATTCCTCTCTTGACCAGATTCCCTGTGCTACTCTATCCAAACAAACAGCCCCCCCAGCCAAAAAGGCTAGCATCGGTATGGACCATGATGGGGTCCAGCTTAGAGATGGGAGCTCCAGTGGCCACATGAGATGGGGACATCCACCACACCAGGGATTCCTTCACTCCATAGGAGAGGGACACCTGAAGGTCCTGGCACTTTGAAATCGCTTTAGTGAACGGAAGTAGAGCCCACTGCAACGGGCGTAACCTAATCTTCGCCCAAGGATGGAAGTCTGTCACCGAAACCATCTTTCCTAACAGTGAGGAAAAATCCTTCAATGAAGCAGAAGGCTCCCCATAAACTTTGCGAGCCAAAGAGCATAATTGTGAGACCCTCTCCGAAGAGGGCTTAACTTGGAAAGATACTGTATCAATAAATGCTCCCAAATGAACTAACTGTTGTGATGGGACCAAGGAACTCTTTTGCCAATTAATAACAAAGCCGTGCTCCTGGAGGAGAGATGTAACTTTAGAGACAGCTAACTGGGTCTCCCGGAAGGAATTGCCTGAAATGAGCAGATCATCAAGATAGGGGTAAACCTAGACCCCCTGAACCCGGAGGATCTCCACCAACATCACCAGGACCTTTGAGAAGACCCTCGGAGCTGAGGAAAGTCCGAACAGGAGAGCTTTATACTGGAAGTGCTTATCCCCCTCCTTGAATCTTAAAAATTTCCTGTAGGAGGGATGAATCGGAATATGCAAATAAGCTGAGGACAGGTCCAACAACACAAGAAACTGATCCCACTCCAATTCCCCCCGGATAGAATTCAAAGTTTCCATTATGTAATAATGTTTTCACATAAATTTATTAACAAACTTCAAATCTAACACAGTCCTCCAGGTATCATCCTTTTTGGGCACCAGAAATAACAGAGAGTACACGCCCTGTCCCTGTTCAAACTCAGGGACAGACTCAATTGCTTGCATAGTTAACAACTCTTCAACTGATTGGAACAGGGCTAATCTTTTCTTTTCCATCCTAGGGATGGGAACCGTCACCGTCCTATCCGGGGGAAACTTAGAAAACTCCAAACGGTAACCCTCTGTGACAATCCGGAGCACCCACTTATCTGTCACAGATCCTTTCCAAAATGGGGCAAAAGATAGCAGGCGCGCCCCGACTAATTCATGATCAACTTCCTCAGTTCTTTTGGGAACTATTCCCGAACTGGCAACCTCTGCCCTTGCCGAGTGGTTGCTTATTAGCTGAGAAGTTGGCGGAAAAATTATGTCCCCAGGAGCCGCGTCCTCCGGAGGGCCGATTTCGAGAGGGTTGCCTGTTGCCATAAGGCTTAAAACCCTTCCTGTTAGAAGACGATTGTTTGGACTTAGAAGCCCCTCCGGAGGATGGCTGCTGGGTCAGCATCACTTTTTTCTTGTTGTGTTCGACAACAATGTCTTTCAAATTGTCCTTACCGAACAATTGTTTCCCGGTGAATGGCAAACCACCCACTTGCATTTTCGATGCAAAATCCACCTTCCATGACCTTAGCCATAACACTATTCTTGCCACTGTAGAAGCAGCTGAGGACCTCCCAACCACCTGAAGAATATTCGTACCCATGTCTGCTGAGAAGGCAACAGCATTCCTGATTTCAGTGAGCTTAGACTTGAAGTCTTGCCGTTGGGTGTTAGCTAGGAGTTCATCCACCCATTTCAATATGGCGCGGGATGCCAATGAGACGTTAGCGGCTCCTCTAGCTGCCAAAGAGTCCCCTTCAAAAGACCGTTTCAGAAGATTTTCCAATTTCTTATCAGTATGGTCCCGAAAAAGGGCTTCTGAATCCTTTGGGACCACCTGATTGGAGACCAGACTAACCACAGGCGAGTCAACAGTAGGAACTGACCAAATCGCAGCTGAGGGGTCAGAAGAGGTGAGAATCTTCTTAGGGATAGAAGGGACTCTTTTAGTGGAACATGGATCTGCCCACTCCCCCAAGAGAATGTCCGGTAGAATTTGTGGGATGGGGAGGACCACCTCCTTCTTGGGGGGGGGCATCAACAAGTCCTGAGCTTGCTTGACCTTGTCATCGTTGGCTTTGGGCTTGAAAGAAATATTCAAGGTCGAGGTGATAGACTCAAACACTTTAGGAAGAATATCCAGATTAAGTAGCCGTAAGGCCCTAGTATTGGCCGTAACCTCTTCTTCCTGATCCGGGGCCTCTGAGGGAGAAGCGAAGGAGCCGGATTTGAAGACACCCCAGAATCCTTTGGTTGATCTTGAGGAATGCTGGGCGACTCTGGCAATTGATGGCTGTCTGTGCTCCACCTGAGGGATCCCCCTCTGGGAGAAGGTGAGCGCTCTTCAGACCTTCAGTGGGAGGCAGACCTGGGAGGACAAGATTTGTCCCCTCGAGGCCTGTCTCTATCTCAAGAACTCCGTCCATATTTGTGTCTATAATAGTCCTTATAGAAAGACCTCTTGCTGGAGTGCCTATGCTTCTGAGATCTGTCTGAAGATGAGGACGAAGAAAAAGAAGATGGAGACCAATGTCTGCATTTCTTCCTTTTTTTGATGAATCCAGCAATCTCCATGGCCTTCACAATGTCTGTGATGCCCAATAGGACCCTTCAACCCCAAAATTAAGTTATCTCGTTTAAAATACAAAGTGTGGCGAACATTGTATGTCCAGACGTTCAAAAGTGTCACCAAAGCGTATTTTAGTAAGGGTAAGTAGCTTAAGGGCGTGGCTAGTCAAGCTCTCCAGGGGGGGGTGAAATAAACTCCTGGCAGAGTCTCCACCAATCAGAGTGAAGCTAGCCGGCCAGACCCATATTTAAGGGAGCCTGAGGGAACAGTTAGCGTTCTCTGCCTTGGGTCGTTAAACCAGGAGGGAATTTAACGAAGGGGAGAAACGGGCTCTGAGCTGAGGAAGCTAGAATTAGAGTCCTGAGTCTATTAGTATATGATTGATTCTGTTTGTGAAGATATATAAGGGCAAGCTAACTTATACTGTATTGATTGAAAGTTTTATTCATGAAGTTTGAAAGTCTTTAGACTTGGGATGAAAGCTAAGGACTTAACTGTTTGACACTTGAAGTAACAAAGTGCATCTTTATGAAGAAACTGACTGATAACATAAGCTGTAAACAATAAACATACTCTCTTGTTGTTAAGAAGGCCTGCTGGTGGTATATTCCGTTGTCTTGGTAACCTGAGCAAGCCAGAGCTCAAAGTAGAAGGTTACAGTATCTCTTGCTGGCAAAGGCAGAGCCAGCGGGGGAGGTTAAGAGTTTCTGAACTCCATCTTGTTAATTATTATTCAGCCCATAGGGGCAGGGAAGAAATATTTTTAAAGGGAAGTTCTGACTCAGAATACTTGTTAGGGATTCATACACACGCTACATAAAATAGAAAACACTAAGGAGAAACAATATAACAGAGTTCCAATTCATAAATTGGTGGTGGCAGCATTTTATCTTGGAGGCAAAGGTTCGAATAACCTCATGCAGAGAACATAATAAACTCACAACTGATAATAAACGCAGGGTTAATATTGCCTATTTAGAGGTGCCTTCGTAACTGGTGGCAGTGGTGGGATAAATAGCAGTGACCCACTGACCACCAGGAAAGTGAAATAGAAATGTGGCAATAAGTTGAGATTGCCCGTTACAATGTCTACCACTAAGGATGAGGGGGGAGCTTCATGTTTCTCGTGACTGTGTCTTTTCCTATGTCTAGACCTTTGCGTGGAAGAGAGGGCTTGGAGTGAGCCATCTGGGTGTTCAGACTGTTGCTCTTGTTGTACCACCCCAGCTCCTGTAGACAGAAGCACAATAGACACCTGGAAGCTAGGGGCGAATGTGCTAGACATACCCCCAGCCAATAACACCCTGACCCCTGTCAGGGAATACTGCACAACACCGGAATGCCCCGGCCCCACTTACCACTCCTGTGGGAAGACGCGGGCCTGGCAGCCACTTCCTCGAATGAAGAGTGAGAGGGTGAAGGCGAAAACCCCTGAAATTCAGAGTCAGAAGTCACTGGGGCGGGGGGTAAAGGGAATGAACCCAAACTGTTAACAGGGTCTAAAGCATATTCTATTGAGGTAAACTAGGTATCTCTCATAGGGATACATTAGTAGATCAGCCAGTACCGCCGCTAGTGAAAACAACAGCTGGCTGTCAATCAAGGAGGTCCCCAACCACTGAGATGGGAGGCCCAGAGCGTCCCAAACTATACCATAGAGAAGGGTGCAGCCTAGAGCGTCCTAAAGGAGGCCAGGCCACCACGCTACTGTGCTGAGAAATGGCGCGAAGGAAGGCCTACTGTCTCCCCGCCTCCCCAAAAACTAGCTGGGCAGAAAGCTTGCCTCTGGCGTTGGCGTGAATGCCGTGAAGCCGCGGTGAGAGGGCAGAACGGCTGATGATGGCGGCAGAGACAAACGCGCGGCTGAATTAGCTGCCTGGACAAGGCGCGAGCACTCATTTAGTGGGAGCTCAAGGAGGCTCCCGCAGGGGAAGAGGATGGCGGGGAGGTGGCCCCAAGGGGCATGCGTGCACCGGCCTGAGCTGAGGAGCTCCCGCGGACGCTACTGCCACTGAAAAGGGAACCACTGGTCCCTGGCGTGCCAGGCGCTGAACCTAAAGGCTCAGCCGCCGCGGGGGGTGGATGGGAGCTCTGGCCGGCAGCAGACAACATCGAGGAGAGGATGCGCGGGCTCCCTGAGAGCCCATCTCCTCGTGAACGGGCCCAATCCCGACCTTAACTGGGCTCAGGTAAGGGGAGAGACACGGTCAGCTAGCATGAGCCCTGGCTGCATTGCAGCCAGGGTCAATGAACCGGATGCCGAGGGACAAGGCGCTCGGCGGAGCCAGTTCCACTTACCTTCATCCGAAGGCTGTCGTTGGGCCTCCTGGTCCGACGACATGTCTAGCGGTTGCCTGGCTCAGCGACCGAGGTAGACTGGGCAAGAAGTGGCAGAGTCAAGATTTATTTTAAGAGGGGAGCCCTCTCTTGGTCGTCTGGCTTCAGGCAGGCTGATGTAACCCACATGTGACAGCCTACTGCCATCCACAGAGAACAAAGGATTTAATACTGGGGCCCAGCTGGTGATTCTGACATTTTGTCCCAGCCTTAGGGAACAGCTGAGTGGAGAATAATTGCATTTCTCAGTGTTCATAGCTTCTTCTATACCAGTTAGAGAGCATGCAATTTTACCATTCTTATGAGGACTGCCACCATGGCCTCTGATGTCAGGTTTACTGTATACTGTTACTTTGTTTCCATCTTGACCAGGTGGTACTCATGCCATTTTCCATTCTACTTTTGAATGTTGTTATGTGTTTTAAAATCAGTTTATCATGCAGAAGTAGAAGTCTAGAACACTTCTGTATGCATGGAAACAATTGAAAGATTTTTCAGTTCTAGCATATTCGTAAAGGAGTAGCTCCAGATCTGAATTCATAACATTGCAGAGGTGTTTTAGGCACTGACTTTCAATTTTTATGACTTTCCAGGTAGATTGGAGACGTTCTTTTGTCACTACTGATGTCAACCCCTATTATGATTCTTTTGTACGGTGGCAGTTTCTAACCCTGAGAGAAAGAAATAAAATTAAGTTTGGAAAACGGTAAGAAATTTTCTTAATTGGCTTGTCTTATAAAATCAAATTAATTACCTGATTTATTCACTTACCTAGGTTTTTTGTAGCATTTTGTAAATGTGGCTTGGTTGAATTATTTCATTGCAGATCTTCAGACTAATAAGTATAATTTCAAATGATTTTTTTGGCTAAGAGTTTCCAGGTGGTACTCATGCCATTTTCCATTCTACTTTTGAATGTTGTTATGT
>MTQE01002208.1:68193188-68210515 GCA_014337955.1 Aspidoscelis marmoratus
CCCGCCACCCAGAGTTGCTCCCTTCACTGCTGCTGCTGCTGTGCAAATTTTCCTCGCTCGGCCTGCTCGGCCACTGTGAAATCCCTGGAGCCGGGAAGGAAGGCGGCGACCCAGGAGAGCTGCACGCGCGCTCGGAAGCCGGTCCCGCCAAATCAGGCCAGCCCTCTTGGCCGCCTCAGCCGCAGTCCCGTCCCGTCCCATCCCGTCCTCCAGGCCTCACTCCGACCATTCCAGCAGGAAAAAGCAGCAGAGGGAGGGGGTTGCGCCTGCCTTCCCGCGGGACGGGAGGAAAGCGGTGCAGACTGCAAAGCAAGATGCCGCTGCCTTGCCTTCTGGCTCCCTCTGTCTGGGCGGCGGTGGCCATGGGGGATGGCGGGGGCGCGCGGGGGGGCCAGAGGGAGATGCCGCGACCCCCAGAAAAATGTTAATCAACCCCACGCGGGGTCCCGACCCACAGGTTGAGAACCACTGCTCTAGGCATATCTCTTTCTGCCTACCTAATTGGGGCCTTTCGTTTTTGACAACCCTGAGTAATGTTCAGAAGCCTGTTGTAGTACTCAGTTCCCATGGTTTTCTCATTAACATGGAAGAAGGTCCTTGATACTCAGTCACAGAATTTGGGAACCCTTTTAGATATTTTCAGGGACTTAGCCTGTCCAACCCCAGACATAATTTGTACCATTATTACAATCACAGCTTGGGTTAAGTCCACTAACAGTTGATGTGCTTCTTTTTAGCCTCCCTGCCAGGGAAAGTTATTTTGGTTATTGACATTTGTCGTTGGGCCAGGTTGCATTCCAGGTCCTTTCAATGGTTGGGAAGTTACTTGTTTCAATCCTATAGCTTGCTAGTCTTGTTACCTTTCCAAGTTAGGAGTTACTTCAGTTGATGGCTGGATCTCAGCAACCTGAGAAGGTCATTCCCATTGGGAATCATTACCAGTGATTGGTTACCTGCAATCTTGTTTTTAATCTGTATTTCATTTTAATCTGTATCTGTTTTAATTTGTTTTAATCTGTTGTTACCCGCCCAGAGATCTCCGGGTATGGAGTGGGATAGAAATGTAAATAAATAAATGCAGTGGGATGGACACTGCACAGGTAGAACAGCCCAGGGTTCCTGGGGGCCAGTCATCAACAGACATCAGATTAATTGACTGGAACAAAAGCCAATTAAGTTTTTTTCTTTCCAAGCCTCCCTCCCCTTAGTCCAGGGGAGGCATGTTTTAGCAGCCACCAACAGCGTCACTCCAAAATTTCATATTAATAGACAAAAGTGTACTGTGTTCAAGTAGTTTATGGCCTTATTCATGGAACTGTTGACACATTCTGTCAATTTCTATTGTTGACATGCAAGGGAAACTCATATCTCTTACTCACAGCCTCAGTAGAATCAGCTTTCCTCAATTGGAATAGCAACAGTTCAGTGATATTTTGGAGCTTGATGGACTGCTGTGGCCACTGACTAATGAACTTTTTCATCTCAGAGGCAAATTACCAAGTGCTTCAATACATCTCCAAGCACCAGGAACCCAAGGCCCTAGCAACCAACACCTTTATGGAATATTCGGCAGATAGCTAGTTTATTGGTGAGCTTCAGTTCATCTGACATGGGTTTGAAAGCATCACGCAAGGTCATTGCAGCCTGGGGAAAAGATTGTATTGCCTATGCCTACCAAGTGAAGAGCTCCAGTCCTCCAAGCCTTATCCTTGCACATTCCACATGATTAGGATCCATGTCCGCAGCATATATGAGGTAGCGTACATGAGATCTACAGAGTCACCACTCAGAAGTTTTATTTATATTTATATTTATCCCACCCTATACCCGAAGGTCTCAGGGCAGGTAACAACCTTTAAAAACCAACATATCAAAAGAGAAAAATTTAAAAAATTTAAACAATATTAAAAATTTTAAAACCAACATGTTAAAAAACAGCAGCATGTCAATTAAAACAGTGGTGTTTGCAGTGGGGGGCAAACATAGAAAACATTTAGCCCCAAATTATGCACCTTTCCAGGGCATAGCAACCGCATCAAGGACGGTATCTCCCAACTACACAGACCAAAGACCCTGTGACACACAGCACCTCCATCTTGCCTGGATTCAGCTTCAATCTATTGGCCCTCATCCAGCCCATTACCACCTCCAGGCACTTGTCAAGCACTTCAATCACCTCTCCTGATTCAGATGGCACAGAGAGATAGAGCTGGGTATCATCTGTATACTGATGATACCTCACTCCAAATCTGATGACCTCAGCAGCTTCATGTAGATCTTAAATAACATGGGAGATAAAGTTGAATTAATACCCACAACCGCTGTTTGAGATCGGCTCTGGAGATAGGAGCAGAACCAATGCCAAGCACTGCCTCCTACTCCTAAACTCCATAGCCTCTCCAAAAGGATGCTGTGGTCAGTGGTATCAAAAGCCTCAGAGAGGTCCAGGAGAACCAACAGGGTTGCATTCCCCCTGTCTCTCTCCTGGAGAAGGTCATCAACCAGGGTGACCAAGGCATTTTACATGCCATAACTGGGTCTGAAGCCAGATTGAAGTGGGTCTAGATAATCAGCTTCTTCCAAGCATGCCTGCAGTTGGACAGCGACATCTCTCTCTAGCACTTTGCCTAGGAAAGGTATGTTGGCTATTGGGCAATAGTTGTTTACATCTTCTGGATCCAGAGAAGTCTTCTTCAGGAGAGGGCGCACTACAGCCTGTTTAAGGGCAATTAGAACCACCCCATCCCTCAGAGAGGCATTCACCACTTCCTGGATCCACCCAGTCATACCTTGCTGGCCAGCTTTTATCAGCCAAGAAGGGCAAGGATTCAGAGAGCACGTTGTTGGCCACACCCCTGCAAGTAGCTTGTCCACATCCTCAGGCCTCAATAATTGAAACCGATCCAAAAGAACTGGACCAGACAGTTCTCTGGACACCTCCCCTGGGCTTTGTCTAATTGTGACATCTAATCCCCTGCAAATCTGGGCGACTTTGTCCTCAAAGTGCTTCACAAATTTGTCAAAGCAGATATTACTTGGCCCTGGCACGTGCTTCTTTGAGCTTGAGTTTATGAGGCCATTTACTACTCTGAAAAGCTCTGCTGGACGGTTACTTGAGGAGGCAATGGTGGTGGAGAAAAAACTTTTCGCCACTGTCACCGCCATTTGGTAGGCACGATAGTGTGCTCTAACCCTTGTTTGGTCAGATTCACAGCCAGATTTATGCCACCTGCGCTCTAGCTGGCAACATTCTTGTTTCATAGCCCATAGCTCCATGGAATACCAAGGAGCTTTCTGGGCTCTACAAGCATGTCGAGGACACATGGGAGCGATCATGTCAGTAGCCCTGCTCATCTCCTGATTCCAGGGAGAGACCAGAGCTTTGACAGGAGAACCAGTGAAGTCAACTCAAAAATCCACCAGGACATTCAGGAATCGCTCAGATTCCGTAAGTCTCTGGGGGTGGACCATCTCAATAGGTCCAACATCCCCACAGAGGGGAGCTGCCACTGTAAGTCCAAACCTCACCAGCGAATGATCCGTCAACAACAATGGGCTGACAGACAGCCCCTCCTATCAACAGATATTCCCCAGCCCGCTCTGTGGCAAAAACCAAATCAAGAGTGTGGCATGTCATATGAGTCGGACTAGATACAAACTGAGACAACTCCATGGTTGTCATGGAGGCCATGAAGAACTGAGCTGGTCCATTGAGTGTAGCCTCGGCATGGACATTGAAATCCCCCAACAGCACCATGGTAGGGGCTTCCAGCACCGCATCTGTTTTTGCCTTCTCTAAACGCTACAGGCTGGTTCACTTCTGCCCAGCAGATGCAGCATTTGGCTGTAGAGTACTTCAGCAGATGGTTCTGAACCTAGTAGGATAAAGGTTAATTTTATGTGGTGGTCAGAGGATACTGTTTCTCTGGCCAGGGAAGCCATCTTTCTTTTCCCCACCCATTGGATAGGAAGCCTTGATAGGAAGCTTTATTGGCAGTTTTGGTAAGACCTTCCATGAATGAAAACATTGTTCACTTATGTGAATTTCATTTTGGAAGTGCCCCATATGAAGCTGGACCCACCCTATTGACTTTTACATATTTCAGGCAGCACTCTGATTGGCAGTTTAGGTCTTTGCTCCCTTGAGATAATTGGAGAGGATTGCTGTGCTTTTCCTTTTAAGGTGGACATCACCACTAATCACAAGGTGGAACAGCAGGGTTTAACCTGATAATTGGCAACTTTTTATGAGGCGCTTCCAGAATGAATGTTTCCTTTTGGATTAGAACTTTTAGCTGATTTTTGGCATTCTAGAAATTATTTTTTAAAATGAAAGCAGCTGTAGCTTAAACAAAGGCAGAGATATTTTACTTGCATGAGAATGCAGGAAATTATTTGTAATTGAGTGATCATATATTGCAGCCATAGCAAAATATATTTGGTTAATAGGATAGCAGGTGCTAATGGGAATTTTTATTATTCCTTTTCTTTCTAATATTTCTTCTAATTTGCACAGGGCAAGCCAGATGACTAAGGAAGTGTGGGACTACATTTTCTTTAAAGCAGCTCCGTTTCCTGTAACCAAAATCCCAAAGCAGACTTTGGATAAGCTGAAGCAAGAGTTTGAATTTTGGTATCCAGTAGATCTACGTGTTTCTGGCAAGGACCTAGTTCCAAATCATCTATCTTACTACCTTTATAACCATGTAGCCATGTGGCCAGATCAAAGGTTGGTCTAAAATAATAATGGGTCTCTGGTAAAGTTTATCTTTGGCTGAATTTGTGCCAAAAATGTGGAGTCCTTTGCAGCAAATGGATTTGAAGCACAGTAGATGCTTGAGAATAAATCACTTCTGGGGCACGGAGTAGGCCTCAGGGGTATTGGTGTGATAGTAACCTAACACCACACCTTTTTAAAGAGCTTTTAATGGATCCAAGTTGCTGTTTGGTTTCTTTGAGTCACCCACTGAAAATTAAATTGCTGCTAAATCCCACATTTCTTCAAACTTAACCTAAGCATGCATCCACTGCAGTAAATAAAAGCTGCTTTGAGAAGGCTTCAAGACTATTCCAAGCTGAAGAAGGCAGATTAGAGGTGGAAGATGATACGTGGGCTACATGCTATTATCTCTTTGGTGCTTTTGAGTTGTTTCTGTTGCAAGGGAAGCCTCAGACACTATGTACCCTGCCACACTGTTTATTGCTCATGGTCAAAGGCAGCTGACTTAACTTGACCTACTAAACAGGGCTCCTGAATTGCTGCGGAGTGTGCCACAGGCAAGGAACGCTGTTTAAATGTTTTAACCTTCAAAACACTGATTTGCATTTGTATCCTATTATTCTTCCAAACATTTCAAATCGCTCAATATTCTTCTGTTTCCCAATCCTTTATCTTCCAAGCAGACTGTGATGTAGATTAAGAAGAAAGACAGTGAGTTTCCATGTCTGAGTTGAGATTTAATCCTCATCTCTATGCTCCTTTTCCAGCAGTCTAGCTGCTGGTCCTTAAGTTTGTTCCTTGGGTGCCATAGCTGCTTCCTGCTTCATGTGCCGTCTGTTTTATTTTTTAAGAGGGTGCAGACAGGTTCACTCCAGCATGAAAACAGATATTTGTGTTTCTTGTATGATAATCTGCGTCTTCAGGAAATAGTGAAAGCTGAAGATGCAGTGCAGTAGAAACGTCTGATACGTGTACATTGATGAGATACAGGGATTTATAAAGGATCATGATACTCAGAGTGCATGATCATTTGTCCTTTATTATCTGAACATTTATATATGATAAACATTTTAGTCCAGACATCATTTGAAAAATATAAAGCTAAATGTTGTTTTCCATTGCTTCTATTAATGCCCAATTCCATTTATGTGGATAGAAGCCTAACTGGATTTTGAGTCTTAATACCAGATATACAATTTCTTTTCTGCAGTCAGGTAATTGTCAGTCATCCTGGCATCTAGTTTACAGTTAAACTTATACATGTTTTAAAAAATCTTTCCAGACAGAAATGGCCAAAGGCTGTGAGAGCAAATGGCCATCTTCTCCTGAATTCAGAAAAGGTATGTACTTCTGTTTATGCTGTCAAAACAAATCCTGATCCTTCCTAGAAATCTTGTCAGGTATATCAACCATGTTTTTCAGTCAATTGATTCAACAAGTTAAACAGATACGTACTTGCTTTTCTATTTTTCCATCAGTCCAGCTAGAGATTTTGTAGTGTTTAAGCGTTCAGGGGGTTGGGTTGTCTGGCAGTTTGTACAGTCTTGACATGGGAATGGTGCTTTTCTGATGTATCAAGGGCCATGCTGGCTAGATCAGGTACAGCAGGCTTCACCTGCTAAAAAACCATTGACTTGATTTTGCAGGTTTGTTAGCTGCACTACTGACCAGACATGATCCAAACCAGATTTGGATACGTTAGATTGCAGGGTCTTGGCTTCCTTGCCCTTCCATGTCCCTGTCATGCCCCTTTGCCATAGTTGTAGTTCATAAGAATGGATACCGTCACGTCCATCCCCCATCATCATTGTTCCTCTGCCCAGGACATATTTAATATTTTATTAAAGATTTTGTTGAAAGTGGCACTATTTTAGATGTTTTCACATTTTCTTTATTTGGGGTGGTTTAACTAGTCCTCTCCAGCCTGTTCTGGACCAAGCACAGCAGGCGCCATCTGCATCATGGGGTAGGGACACTGTATGTTCTGAAATAATACTGGCAGGAATGTGGAGGTGCCAAAGCTGTTAGCTCCACACCACTAATTCCCAGCCCACCCACCTTTTGCCAGTGATTGGCCCGGGTCCCATCACTTGCACAGTGGTGGGGCTCAGCAGAACAATATTTGAATGTAGCATGTCTACCTCTGTGTCAGGGTTTTGAAGATGATCTTTGAAGCTTGCATGGGCTTTGAAGATGGGGCTATGGTGTTTCCATGTTGCAGACTAGGTGTGGCAGCACCAATGTCTGGATTGGAATAGATGGCATTAGTATGTTTGCAGACCTCTTCAATCAGGTAACCTGCACTAGGGACCTCTTAGGATGGTTCTGGGTGGGAATATTGCTAATCCCATGCAGATGAATCATACTAGGTAGTCGTGTGTTAGGCAGTTATACTAATAAGCTATACTAAAAGACGGCCTCAGTCTTTTCTGCGTAATGTTTTCTTTTCTTTTTGTTTTTTCTTTTCTTTTCTTTTGACTGTATGTTAATAGACAGAAAATTAATGCAAGAAAATCTTGTAGCCTTAGTTGAAGGTTCTACTTGGTCCATCTGACAGTCAGAAAGCGGACATAGAAATACTTGACTTTATTAGTATTAATTGTAATACCCAGAAATGGAAACCTGAGCCCCTTTATGATTGATAATCAGCAAACCCAGAATTTTGCTAGTCCTGTTCCTAGATTTATTAGATGCTTATGTAATGTCGAATCATAATCTTGAGAATAAATCCGTCAGAAGCCTTTATTTCAATAGTGTGAAATGGTGATAAGCATTTTCTCTGCCTTTCTTTTATTCCTCTGTCTATCTGTAGGAGTTGAATTTGGTTATGATTTCCATAAACAGAACATGCTGAATTACGTATTGTACGGATTGCTATTATGAGGCATTGTATGGATTGCTGTAATCTGACACTTTTTAATCTCGTTTTTTGCCACAGATGTCCAAATCTACAGGCAACTTTCTTACTCTGAGGGAAGCTGTGGAGAAGTTTTCTGCTGATGGTAAGAGAACCCCTGATAATTTTAATAGCCACGTTCTGCTGATGACATGGGCACGTCAACAACTTTAATGCTATATTTTTAAACAGAACTCATAAATCTATGTCAGAATCAGGAAAAAAAACATTCACTGTCTGTGGAAAGACGTGATTTGAGTTTTGCCCGTTTGGACTGCAAACTGAAGAGGAGATGCAGGACAGTGCAGAATTATCTGAAAAACACGCTTTCAGTATACTTTATCCTTCCCTCTCTGATGCACTGCAACCCAGCAATTAAGGCCTATGGCAAGGTTGGCATTTTTCTCCTGTTGAGGCTCAACTTGCCTTTTTAAGTGTGGTTTCTGCGTAATGTATATATGTTAGACTCTAGGATTCACTGATGCTTTGTGTGTTGACTTTTCACACACTCCCAGATAATATGCATGTCAAGTGATTTGCTTTGGCACCTAGAGGCATTAAACCCTATTTTACTCTTTTTCCAGGCATGCGGCTGGCATTGGCTGATGCAGGGGATACTGTTGAAGATGCAAACTTTGTGGAAGCCATGGCAGATGCTGGAATCCTCCGCCTATATACTTGGATAGAGTGGGTGAAGGAAATGCTTGCTAACTGGAACAGTTTAAGAAGTGGACCGGCAACCACTTTCAATGACAGAGTCTTTGCCAGGTACTGTGAAAAAGCACAAACTTTTTTAAAAGTAAAATCTTTTCTCATCCATCTCATCCTACCCCACCCAGTCCTATCCTTGATTTTCTCAGGACTATACTGCATGGTGTCATTGAATCTGAGATGTTTATGTATTGGTATCTCTTATTCAGTTGGTCTTACCCTGGTTTTCCCTCTTCTCCTCTTCCTCCTTACCCTGCCTAGTGAAATGAATGCAGGCATAGTGAAGACAGATCAGAACTATGAGAAGATGATGTTTAAAGAGGCTCTGAAAACAGGCTTCTTTGAATTCCAGGTAGGTTGTCTACTCTTCAGAGATCTGAGAACATTCTTGTTCTCATTCATTCTAGCTCAAAGACAACTTATAATAGATTTAAGACATACAACAGCAGTAAGTACAGTGAAACAAATAGTGTTAATCTATCAAACAACACAAAATAAGTTTTTTACATTTTCTGTCCTTGGTGCCTAGTTGATGAACACAGCTGAATATAGATGTAAAATATATTAGACATCTCTTGGTGCTCAATCAGATTCTTTGTCACACTCTAGCTGAATATTGGCTGCTCTGAATGGTAACCAGATAGCCGAGCAGGCTAAAAAAATTGCATTAGCAGAAGAAGGATTACATCTGACTTTGGTTTTTCAAATCATTGAACGTGGACCTTGCAAATAATGTGCTGCTGAACTACGGTCTTTCCTTTAATGACCTACAGTATTGTAGAGGACAAATCCAAGATTGTATGATATGGAAAGGGGCCTCTATGTGTATGTGTGTGTAGGGAGAGCTAGCGAGCAGGCAGTGGTCTGCATTGGACATTATACAGCAAAGGAAATAGCTTACAGAGATTTATAGTCATTAGTAGGAAGTAAAGCACAGAGGCAAATAGAGTGTTTATTGCTTGTGCATGCTTTTTAACAAAGCAAATGTTCATTAAGGGCGGATCCATCAGAGAATACATTTGCACTGCCATTAAGAAGCAGTGTGTTTTTCACTGCAGTCCATAAGGTGTCAGCAACTCTCCAAAATATCTACAGCTGTATGTCTTTACTTAGCAATGTATTGCTGTGATTCCTTTATGCTGCTGACTTTCAAGAGTGTGTTTCAGCTGGCTGAACTATGTGAATAATCAATCATATTTATTGTCACTTTTTTCCCTACTACTTAATGATAACTTTTTATGTGGGCTATTCAAAATGATAGTGCCTAATATACAGTTACACTTATCCTTGACTTTTATGTCTGTAATGATAGATGTCTCTTTTAAGAGGTGTAATGTGTAAAACTATATAATGTCCAACTGACAGAATTTCATTTGGTTCTAATACCAGCAGTTTTTAAAATAAAAAATATGGCCCTTTTAATAATCCGTTATAGGGCTGTAAGTAGTTTATATTTTAAAGACAGATTAAAGCAAGGAAATTGGTTTTTATGTAACGCTTTTCCAAGACATTTGGAATGTTTTTATGATGCTTGTTCTGGCTTTCTTTCAGGCAGCAAAAGACAAGTATCGTGAACTAGCTATAGAAGGCATGCATCGAGATTTGGTTTTTCAGTTCATTGAATCTCAGACGCTTCTGTTAGCTCCAGTCTGCCCTCATGTGTGTGAACATATCTGGGCCCTGCTAGGCAAGGTAATGCTTTTTTAT
Organism: Aspidoscelis marmoratus; assembly: GCA_014337955.1. Taxonomy (NCBI): domain Eukaryota; kingdom Metazoa; phylum Chordata; class Lepidosauria; order Squamata; family Teiidae; genus Aspidoscelis; species Aspidoscelis marmoratus. The sequence continues at coordinate 68,203,223 of MTQE01002208.1, forward strand.
TTTACAAAAATATCACTGTATCTATGGGACTAGAATTAAGTACACACAATATTACAATGTGCTGATTGCCCTAATAAATGTGTTAACCAGAGATTGGATAGTAAATGTGTACCTGAGCGATGGTTGCTGGTTCAGTTTGGATCTGAGCCAGCAGACACCCAGTTTGGCTCAGCTTAGATAGTTGTTGGTGTTAGAATCATCACCCCTGGTTTTATTCAAGAAACATGGGTGAAGAGTAGTTTTAATATGCTCTCTAGCTTTATTAAATAACAGATTTCAAAGAGGTCAGAGTTACAGTATATTAAACATTCTGTCCTACCTTGATTCCCGCACGCACCATGGTATGTGCAGGCCCAGGTAACCTTGAGTTCCATTTGTCTTAGCTGTAAGTCATATTGGTACTGAGAGCCTAGAAAACTGTTTGAAATCAGACTTCTAAATTAAAACAAACTTGAGAAATCATGTGGACAGGAGATTGACTGACTGCCAGAACTGGGCCTGTGTTTGGTTTCCAGAATGTAGTTGAGCAGGAGAAATCACGAATCCAAATCTCAGCATTATTATTTTTTGACTGGGAGGAAAGAGGAAGGTCAATTTCTTCACATGCTTTGGAGTCTGAGACAGTAAGCTCTGATGAGCCAGGAGGAGGTAGCTAAATGTCTCATAATGAAGCTGGTCTTTCATTTTCTTTGTTCAGGGTGGAGAGGGAGAATGGTCAAGTTGTATATAATCAGCCTTGTTGAAATCTCTGAAATTAGGTGAACCCCACAATCTGATTTTGCTGAGGCTACTGACAGACTTTCTGTCACTTCTGGGACAGAGCTTGCCCTTCATGATTTAGGATTTTGGCATGCTTTGTGTTGTCCTGCCTCATAACTTGGTATCAGGAGCCTTAAGATTTCACTTACTTTGCTGCTGATTTGCAGCAAATTAGTCATGCTTTTTATCTGTTAATCATGATTTTATTGGGACTCGTAGTGCCTCGTGTTTATTGTATTTACTGTATGTATTGCAAAGTATGAATGCATTGTATAATATGTATTTAATTGTAGTTAAGGTTGGAGAAACAGGTAAACAGTGGGCGGAGTTTATGCAGGTTACCCTAAAGAGGGAGAAAAGTAATCCACAGGAGCAGCCAATTAGAAGCAGCACATGCTGAGTAGAGAGTATAACAGGCAGTGCCACAATGAAAGAATTGTTTTATGGTTTGTTTCTTGGTTCAGGGTTCACAAGGGAGCTAGTAGCACTTGTGAGGGAAAGGAAACGGAGATAGATCTGGGTCTTCTGGTCTTAGAAAAGCAGGCACAGGGGATCCTTAACACTAGCTCGAGGCCAGGCAAGCTGAGTTGATAAAGTGAATAGTTCATTCCTTGCTTTATTTATAACTAAGGTGTAAACAATAATGAACAGTTTCCTTGTTTTGAAAGAACTTGTTCTACGTTATTTATTTCCTAAAGCTATATACAGAACATTAGCAAAAAAGGGGATTCTGTAGCTTTAAGGGAGAGAGAGTGAAGAGAGAGAGAGAGAGAGACCATGGTTGGCTGCTACAGGAACCGCTTCACAGCTTATTAATAGGGAAGGAGTGAAAGTGGCGTTCTTCGCAGTGCAGGGCTAGGAATTGCTCGGCTAAAGCTGCTTCTTTAACACTACCTAAAGCAAATAAAATATAACAGAAAGACTGGAGGGTCCGGAAAGTTAAATACCCACCCTGACTGAGAAGAGGGCATCACAGGCCTTGAGGAGGTCACCCTGAGACCTTTGGGTATAGGGAGGGATATTAAACAAACATACATTATTATCCCTTAATGCAGTGTTCTGCGGTTTATTCTTTACTTAAAGGCTAACTCCATCATGAAAGCTTCCTGGCCAGTGCCTGGTCCTGTGGATGAAGTGCTGATCCGTTCTTCCCAATACCTCACAGAAGTAGCCCATGATCTCCGCCTTCGTCTCAAAAGCTACATGGCACCAGCTAAAGGAAAGGTAAGAACTGATGTCTCCAGTAGTCTAATAGTTTTCAGTATTCATGAACTCTACTGAGAAATCTTGACTTTGTTTTCTAGAAAGCCATCAAAGAATTGCCCCAGAAGCCATCCCACTGTACCATTTATGTTGCCAAGAACTACCCATCATGGCAGCACACGACATTGTGTGTTCTGCGCAAGCATTACCAGGTGAGTCTTCTCTCTTAATCTCTTCCTTGCCTTCATATTGTATTTAAAATTTTTATGTCCTGCTGTCGTGTTCCATGAACCTGTAATATTGCTTACGTTCAAATAAAAGCTCAAATAATTCAAGCAAAAGTACCTAGCAATGCTGATTCACTGGATCTGAGTATGGAAAAATGATGACATCAGCTGTCTTCATTATTATTCACTCTCTTGTTATTTGCTTTTCCCTCTGCCCTTTCTCTGGAAATAAACCTAACTTAGTGTACTGTTCATTGACTTTAAGGAGAAAATGTGTGTGTCTTTTGCTTAATTAAGATGATGGAAGTACCCCCCTGTTCTTCCAGAGCTGTCTTGCAAGTGCATTATTTAAGTTTGCCAAGTTACTTCTTTCCTAGGAACATTTTGAAAATGCAGTATGGCTTGAGCTTTATTGTTCTGTTTTTGTTTGTTTGCGCACATATTGCTTAGCGAACTGTTCGCTGTAGGCTAGTTTTGCCGCAGCACTGTTGGCAGTTGTCAAGCTATTAAGACTTCCTGATTAGGCAAGAAGCTTTAAGCTTCACTCTGGTCTTTCTTGGCTTTGTTCTTTCTTTGACTTGTAAGAAGTGTACTGGACCACAGTTAAATTCTTCTGTCTTACAACTAATACGATGGAAAGAAAGCTGGCTTTTAAAAACACCGGGCCCTGAATTCCTGAGCTGCTGGAACTGATCCTTTAACGGTTGTGGAAGAAAAGCAGTAGGACTACTCAAGCAGAGTAGCTGAGTATCAAGTTGATTTGTGGAGTCACTTTGGATTGTATATCTAATATGGTTAAATTGATTTACTTTTGATTGGAGGCAAGGACGTCTGCAGTTTGGTCCTCATTTCTAACAGTGTATACTTGGACGTAGAGAACATGGATCTAACCGACAGAACAGAATGAACTATGGTATTTGAATCTATTTGAGGGCTTTTGTTAAGGACTTTTAATAGAAATTTTAACATCAGAAGTACAGGAGGAAGTCTGGGTGACTTATTTACTCCAAGTAGGCAACAATGATAATGGCTTCCATTCTGAATTTATGAAAGACCAAACGATATCTAGTGCTCAAGATATTTTTTTTTTTTCCAGGAATATTATCTGCATTTTTAGACTTTCCACCAGTAGCACCATGTGGTATACATTGGTCCTTCCTGTATTTTTCCTCTGACAGAATTTTGAATAGACTAGGCTTACAGAAATTCACCCAAGATCACTCTGCGGTAGGATGTGCCAAATCACCATTTCCTCTTCAACAAATTGCAAAAGAGGTCACAAACTTTTAGGCTCTTTTTTGCTCCATTTCCCTGCTTCTGAGGAATATGCACAATGTGGGGAACATACCCCTTTCCATACACCTTTCACTGCTGTTATAGGCTCCTTTGTGAGTAGAGCTGCATTATGTAAAAGTGCGTGATATCATGCACAGAGGCTCTATTTATATATAATGACATCATGTACATGCATTTCATTGCCCACAGCAGGTCCGCCCATGAAGGGGTCTATAATGGTGGTGAATATGTGTTAGAAACCAAGTAAGTTCCCTGCATTATACATACCCTCAGGAATGCCAAAGGGAGCTGTGGCTGTTAGGCAAAAGCACTGAACAGGCTGTGGCCTCTTCTGGCATTTGTTGAAGCACAAATTGAAGTTTGGCACATCCCTACTCCAGAGCCGTAGAATGCTGCATTAAGGGATAATAATGTATGTTTGTTTAATATCCCTCCCTATACCCAAATATCTCAGGGTGAGTCTTGTGACACCCTCTCCTCAGTCAGCGTGGGTATTTAACTTTCCGGACCGTCCAGTCTTTCTGTTATATTTGATTTGCTTTAGGTAGTGTTAAAGAAGCAGCTTCAGCCGAGCAATTCGTAGCCCTGCACTGCGAAGAACACCACTTTCACTCCTTCCCTATTAATAAGATGTGAAGCGGTTCCTGTAGCAGCCGACCATGGTCTCTCTCTCTTCACTCTCTCTCCCTTAAAGCTACAGAATCCCCTTTTTCGCTAATGTTCTGTATATAGCATTAGAAAATAAATAACGTAGAACAAGTTCTTTCAAAACAAGGAAACTGTTCATTATTGTTTACACCTTAGTTATAAATAAAGCAAGGAATGAACTATTCACTTTATCAACTCAGCTTGCCTAGCCTCGAGCTAGTGTTAAGGATCCCCTGTGCCTACTTTCCCAAGACCAGAAGGTCCCAGCTCTATCTCTAAGCAAAAGTACCTAGGAAACAAGGATACCATATACTAATAGAGGGACATCACAAATACTGCCATCAATGCAAGAGGTTTTGTATTTTTTTAAAAAAGATGCAAACCTATGAAAAGAAAAAAGCCTGACTTACCTGTGTCCTGCATCTCCTGGATTACCTGAGCCTGGACCAGTGTAGTGTTGGTTTGAGGTGAAGCAGGGAAACCTTCAAACTCAGATGAATCTGCAGATGCAGAGATGAAAACTTCCAGCATGGTGTATGAGCTTATACTATAACGGTGATGGCCAACCTATGACACGCGTGTCACAGGTGACACGCCAAGCCCTTTTGGGTGACACACCTGGTCCCCCTGGCATCTGGGCGTGTAGTGCTTGGTTGTTCTTGAAGTGTACGAAATACCAACTTTCAATTGAAGATTCAGTGACAAAAGTCACTAAAGTAAAGAATATTTGTTTTTGCTTTTAATAAAATACATATATCAAAAATATAACTTTTTTACTAGAGCTACAATTATCACAAAATTATGGATATTTCTAGATGTGACACAGCAGCCAAGTTAAGCTAGGTTTTCTTGCAAATTTTGACACACCGAGCTCAAAAGGTTCGCCATCACTGTACTATAATAAGAGGACAATGCCCTTTGGATTAACAGCCTTTCTTCTGATCACGTGACAGTCTAGTACAGTGATGGCGAACCTTTTTAGCTCGGTGTGTCAAAATTCACAAGAAAACCTAGCTTAACTCAGGTGCTGTGTCACATCTAGAAATAGCCATAATTCTGTGATATTTGTAGCTCTACTGTAGTAAAAAAATTATATTTTTGATATATGTATTTTATTAAAAGCAAAAACAAATATTTCTTTACATTTTCTAAACCTTCAATTGAAAGTTGGTATTTCGTACACTTCAAGAACAAGCAAGTACTACATGCCCAGGTGCCAGGGTGACCATGTGTGTCACCTAAAAGGGCTTGGCGTGTCACCTGTGACATGCGTCTCATAAGTTGGCCATCACTGGTCTAGTATCAACTGGCTATGGCCTTTGGATTGAGTGCTCTTTCCCTGGTCACATGACAGGCTAGTACCAACTGGTGATGCCTTTTGGATTGAGTGCTTCCCCTCTGGTCATGTGACCACCACCTAGCAACAAGGGCAGCTTGTTTGATAGGCTAGCAGTCACTAGTACTGTTTGACAGGAAAATTGCTCCTGACACCTTAGCAGCCAAAGTAACCTGGTAGCTCAGCTCACTGGCACATCTCGGCTGAGGGGAGAATAACACCTTCATGGGCCTAGGGGGCATGATGTGTCCCTCCCTGGTACCAGGCCAGCACCCACCCACCCGCCCAAGCAGTTAGCTTTCAGCCGTGGAGATGGAGACTGCAAGGTAGTGGGATGGGAGGGAAAGGAGCCTGGGGGGAGCACCGCAGAAAAACCCCGCCATGCTTAGAGTGCCTTGTGCAGCTTGAGCTCAGCATTGCAGTAGAGCAGCCGCTCCCAGAGCTGCATAGGCACTTGAAATAGGGCCTTTGGCAATCAGAGGGGGCTATAGCCATTTCCAATGAGGATGATGGTGACAGGCCAAATGCAGCAACACATGTCATGTGGCAGGCATGAGGAACAGTCAAGCCGGTCCAAGGATTGCCCAAAGACAGATTCTGGTGTCAGGAACGTTAATTTTAGTGATCTGGCAAGGGGGGAGGATCGTTATTCTATTGCGATGCCGACAGAAAACCTCTAGCCCATTAGGAAAAGTATGGAGTGTAACGGCAAGAAATCATGGGTGGAATCAAATACACTGAGAGGAACCACCCAGAGGGGGCATAAAATTCTTAATCTCTTGTTAAATAGTCCACAGAGTAAAAGGACCAGACACCCAGGGTCGAGGCGCAAGGTGGAGACAGACTAGAGCAGAGGCCTACCAGTTAATTCTGATTCTTGTCTTGCCTCATTATCAGAAGACATTTTAACAGCTGTCTGGCTGGCATGACTGAGGTAGACTGGGCAAGAAAGGCAGAGCTAAGTATTTATACCAGTGATTCTCAACCTTCCCAATGCCGTGACCCCGCAGTGCAGCTCCCCATGCTGCAGGGACCCCAAGCCATGGGGGTGGAGCCGCTGGGTGGGGCCATGGGTCAGGGGGCGGGGCCGCTGAGGAATCCACAGTGAAAGCACTACTCCTCCTGTTGTTTAATATTTGCTTATATACTTATAAATAATAAAATGTATTTTAAAAAAGAATTCATCGAATCATAGAGTGGGAAGGGACCTCTGGGGTCATCAAATCCATCTATTATCTCTATTTCTTGACTGAGCCACACCAGGGGTTGGCCAGGCAGTCGCCCCGGAGGCCCCTTGCCCTCCCCTCCTCGGCTCCTCAAACTGAGGGAAAGTGGTGAGCCAGGAACAGGGAGGGGAGTTCGCTCTCGCCCGCCCACCCACCCTGGGGTTCGCAGAAGGAGCCCTCCGTCACCTCAGTTTTCAGCCTTCCTCACCCCTCGCCGCCTGAGCCGCGGCGCCGTTCAACTGTGGGTGGCGGCGGCAGCAAGCGGGACGGAGAAGCCTGGCGGCGGCCGGTGAAAAAAGCAAGGGAGGCAGGTGGGCGGGCGAGGCGGCGCTTGCTCCTGCTAAGCTGCTGCGGCCGCCACACGGGCGGGCTTAGGTGCGTGTCGCCGCAGCAATGGGGAAACTGGTGGCCCCATCTGCACCTGCTCAGAGGGCGCCGGCATCCAGGGCGAGGGTCGGGGGGCAGCCGCTCCGAGCGCCTACTTGCGAGCAGAGGCGAGGCGAGGGAAGGAAAGGCTTGCGCTGGCCAGCAGCGGCGAGCACTGGGGTGCAGCGGACGGCACCAGGGGGCAGCGGATGGTGCCGGGGGGCGCCAGGAG
>MTQE01002208.1:68219462-68244889 GCA_014337955.1 Aspidoscelis marmoratus
TTCTCCAAGGATGGCATACCCCAGCCTGAATTGTCTTTTGTCGCGTGCAGATGGTATTTCTGTTTTAGTGTGTTTGTTTTCTGATTGTAACGTGCCCTGAGATCTTCGATTATAGAGTGGGATAAAAATACAACTAAAGTTTTCAGGTTAACAGAAGCTGAATGGATTTTGCCATTGTTAGTTACAGGCTATATATTTATGGCTTTGTCTTTGTGTATGGAAATAATGAACTAGGTTTCCTTTCACCACAATGGTATTTGCTTGAATTGAATTTCCTGTTGCTGAAGTGTACGGTGATCTAGAAATTGCTGGGATCATTTATTCATCATGAATCAAGCTCAACTTGAGACTGCCTTTACTTTTTTTATACTTAATGTAGTTAGTATTCTCAAATGTATTATTAATTAAGACTACACTCAAGTGTAGAATGCTACCAACTTTTCTCTCTCTGTTATTCTCTAAGGTTCTACTAGATCCCCTTGCTTAAAATAGAATATGTTTAGAACATAATAAGAAGTTAAACTAGAATGAAGCACAATACAAATTGTCAAGTACTTTAGAAGCTTCTCACTAGGCAGAGCAAGCAAGTTTCTAGATAATGAGTTCCTTCTCAGAGGTCAATAAAAATTCAATCTTATATATATCCGGCCAAGCATCTTTCTTCTCCAGAAGTGGTCATAGATATTTTGTATGCGCAGATTTTGAAATTGAACAGTAGACCAAGCAGTAACATCAATCTTCAGTACAATCCATAAGGCAAGGACTAGGGATGCACACAAATATTTGTGACATCTGGAATTAGTACAAATATGTATGAATTTGAATAGGGCCATACATATTCATGAATACATATTCATCGGCCCTAATCGTCCACAAATTGGATTATCTGGTATTTGTAGAATCTTTGGTTGAAGCTTTGGCAGATCCTGGATGCCCCGCTGCCTCCCTCCGCAGCCACACATTCCACCCGCCCCACAGCCCCTTACCTTTAGGGGGGCGCGTTCCCTTGGTGTTCCAGGCCTCTTTCCATACTCTACAGAGGCCAAAATAGGCCTTCTGGAACACAGAAAAGACACTTCCAGGTCTGGGGTCAGGTGACCCACAGAACCATAAGGCCTTTTCTGGTCCCGAGAAGGCCTATTTTGGCCTCTGGAGAGTGCGGAAAGACGCCCGGGATGCCAGTGGAGTGGTCCCTCCCACATCTGACATGCCTCCTTACTGAGTGGGTCGTGTTCCAGTGGCGGCCCAGACCTCTTTCCGTGCTCTCTGCAGGCTGAAATAGGCTTTCTGAAGCCCGGAAAAGGCACTTTCAGTCTGTGCATGCAGAAGAAAGCATGGTGGCGAGGTAAGGGGGGGCGGGAATGGAGGTGTGGGAGAGATTGTATTCATTTCATGCATGAATATTTGTTAGAATAATTGTGCACAAATGCAAAGCCCCCCACATTTGTGGGGGTGGGATTCAGCCAAAGCCAAATCTTTCCACATTTGATTTGTACAAGATTGAATGTGAAAAATGGCTTCGTGTACACCCCCACCAAGGACATATGTGAAGGTGATATGGTGACTTGGAATATTGGCCACCTTGGATATCTGTCTTCAGTTTTAATGAATGTGTATTAAGATGTGGTCTTATTTCACTTGATAAAGGCTAAACCTTCTTAGATTCAAATGTCTCTCTCTTTATGTTTGAGAACTGAAATGGCTTCTGTGTTTTTCAAGATCAAAACCAAAAAGCTGCATGAGTCTAGTTAGTGAATTAAACCAAAATGGACATTTTCTGGAGGTAGATGTCATCTGCTTTATTAGACAGTTTTTAGGCAATTGATGAACTGGATATACCTTGATCTTGGTCCAGTAACTGAAACTCTAGCATAAATATTGGCTTTTACTGAGTATATCCCACTTTTGGCATGCAGAAAGACTGTTGGTGTGTCCTAAGGTAGGGCTAATTCTGAGTATCTTGTTCTGGGTATAATCTAATCATAGGTAGATAACATACTCCATAATTCAGCATCATACATGAAAATAGGAATAGCTTTATTTTGAAATTGTAACAGAAGGGAATTTGTTGTCCTCCTTTAACTCACCATAATTTTAAGATGCTATTTGATGCCCAATCAGTGTTTAGTTTTTGGTCTAGGAAATGTGGCAGCAGTAATTTGTACTATTAAAAGCCTATGTTTTGAATAAACATGGGCTTATTTTGGGGGAAGGACAGAGATTTAAAGTAAATTGTAGCAGAGATTTTTATTTTCTCAAAGAAATTTCTAACTATGGATCCATAAAGTCATTTTTCTTAAACCTTTCATTAAGTTAATTATCACTATAACCTGGTACTTGCCTCCCATCAGATGTTTTCTATATGGAAGACCAGCGAATGTAAGGCATCTGGGGAAGGGGTGTATGCAACCCTTTCCTAGATCACACAAGGAGACCACTGTCCTACCTGACAATTGTTAAGCATCAGCAGGGAGACAAAATACCCATGTGACTTAACGTTGGCATCTTCAACCCAGAATGGCAGGAAGCGACCCCAGGTGTGAAGTTGACTGCTCCGCCTAGCCTCAGATCACCCACGAAATGAATGCAGGCCCAAGGGTGAGAGTCACAGGCTCTGGCAGGTCAGCACTTACTGGCCATTCGGGTCCAAAGGCAGAGAGCTGAAAAGGAATGGCCACCTCCCTCCCACTTCATTGATGGCACCCATTAAACAACAATGCTATCATTGGAAACAGTAAGGAAGTGGTCCTTTGAGGTTCCCAAGAGTTAAGCTTGCAGAAATCAAAGCAAATCATATCATTAACACTCTCACCAACAGCAAACTGGGGAATTTACCACTTAGAACAACAATGTTGAATAGATACTATACAATTCCATTCCTTTACATAGTTTTCCTATGACTGGCTGAAGTGTGAATGATACTAGGAATGGCACCATGTTACTGTTACTTTTTTATTTTTTAATAAAGAACTTTCAGACCTACTTCATTCAATCAGATTCTGTCACAGTATCTGGAAGGAATGAGAGCAAAATAAATAAATAAACCTGTTCTAGCTTCATCTTGCAGCATTCATTGTGCTTTGGCTCTAAATGATGACTTCCAAAATTCGTATGCCTTTTGGGATTTGTGAGTCCATATCAATTTACTCTTCACGAATTATTCAAGATTGCCTCCAGCTGATATGCAGGGTAGGGTTTTGGATTTATAGAGATCTGAACTGGGACTTCCCAGTCTTAACCCAACACTTGAATCAAATGAGTTAACAATTAAATCTGGGTAGAGTGATACTAAGGTGGATGAAAAATAATGTGCATTTCCAATATCTCACATTGAAAACTTCATATTTTAGTTTATTGTAGTTAGTAATGTTCTTGAAGGGTAGCTACAGTATTGCAATGCCTTTGCAGGCCTAGCATTCATATAATGTACAGTTTTTCATCTTTAATCTCATGTCTCTTCTTGAATTATTTAATTAAAGCTAAATTATATTGAAAATGCTACAAAATTATGCTTTCTATTGATCTGCTAGCTAGGTGTTCAAATGAACAAAACTATTCTTTGTGGACTATACACAAAGCCTTTGCTAGACTTCTACCTGATTTTTTGAGCTTGGAAGAATATGGAAAGAACCCTTTGTCTTATATCCAGTATAATTTCTCTTATGTCAGCCGCTTTTAGTCCCCTTAAATGGGTGAGAAAAGCAGGATAGAAAAGCCAACTCTTCTTCTAGACCCTGATTGCTGTCTTGTTTTTCTGAATGTATGGGACAGTTAACATCCATTTTATCAAAATCCTAGCTTGGTAAAATAGAACTCTATTGGATATAATGTTAGTCAGACGCATAATTTCTTCTTGTTTTGGAATCTGCTCAGTTTTTTAACTCAGTCAGCTTTTACTTTATTGTTGTGGTTAACCTTTTTAAAGTAACATAACTTTAGAATTTTGATGCTTTTGGAACATCTAGGCCGGTCACGGCCACCGCAGCCACCTTTCAACGTTAGTGAATGCATCTGCTCGGCCTAGGCTCTGGCCAAGGCTGAGCGGCTGCCTTTGGTAATGGTGAAAGGTGAACATGGTGGTGGCTTCAGCCCAACGGTCCGATTGTGGCACAGTTAGTGGCCGCATGGTGGCCACGTGCTGCCAAGCACAGTCCCAGGGGAACGGTGAGGGGTTAAGGGAGGCAGAGGAACAGAGAGGTGCCGGGGGGGGGGGACGGGACATGACACGACACGGAGGCATGGGAGAGGGAGAGGAGGATGCTTAGGCTAGGCTTAGGGGGGCAGGGGCAAGGGTCAGGCTAAGCTAGCAGTGATGGGGAAAGGAAACCTACCTTCCTCCTCCTCCATCATCATCATCATCAGCAGCATCAAAAGTGATGGTGGGAATGAATCCACCTGTTACTTATGAGGGAGGGATGAGGAGCGCGTGATTTTTAGCACCTTCATCATTGGCTTGAACGCCAGACGAGGGAGGTGCTAAAAAATCACGCCTCCACACATGAAGATAGAGTATAGTTCTAGCCTTTTTTCTATTGGCTGAACTAAATTCTATCTTTTTGTGTGTGTTCCGGGGGGGTGGGGTGATTGCCGGCACTTACGGTCTTAGACAGGCAGCGTGTTTGGCTGAGTTTTACTTGCCAGGAGGAGAGATCCCCTCTGCTCAGTGCCTTTTTTGTCACTAATTATCCTAGGCCCAGATGTGAGACCTCTGAAGCTGATGGACTCCTCCATCACATTCCAGCAGTGGCCCAACCTCATGCACCTCAAACATGCTTTATTTGTAATTTGTTGTGTTGCTTTGTGTGTAGTATTAGAATAATAACAATAAGAATTATTTTTATGTGTGTGTGTGTATGTATATATATATATCTTTTAAAACCTGAGAGGAATGTATACTATTGTAGAAATAATACTTCTTCAACTTGTCGTCAAGCCCTTCATGATAGTGCCTGAGCACATTAATGTTAGGGATTCACACATGCCAGTGTTACTTTTGACAAAGTGGTTAACACAAATTTGCCATCTTAGTTCAGTACCGCCATTATCTATACTTATGGAACAAAAACATTTTAAACTTTTTAAAATCATTTTGTGCAGAGGGAAACAAATCATCTTAGCAGGATTAGATACAAAACTTATTGTCATGGGTTTGAAGTTCCTGCAACAGGCTGGAGACAATTTTATTTCCTCCTCAGTCATTTTCTCTGTTTTCATTCTCTTACAGCCTGGTGTGTCTGTCTTCTTGGTAAATCCTCAGCCAGCAAATGGGCACTTTTCCACAAAAATTGAGGTCAGGCAAGGAGATAGTCGAGATTCAATAATCAGAAGGTTGATGAAGATGGACAGAGGAATCAAAGGTAAAATTTGAGTCAAGGACATGTTTGTACTTTGGTTTACTTGATGTCAGAATTCCTACAAGACAATTTCACTAGTTAGTTTTGATTGTCAGAAGTTGTATTTCTTGCTCATCTGCTGCCTCCTTCTTTACAAGGTGAGGATTTATAAAAAGAAGTCCTATTTTTTTCTGGTTTTGCTCCTTTTAAAGAGCAACTGAGTGCAACAATTATTTCAGTCTTTGATAGACTACTGTAAATCAGAAATTGTCAGCTGCCACTAAAAGAAGATTTAGCTGTGGTGACTGCTGTGTAAGTCTTTTTTGAGGTGAATGCTTATGGAAAAGAGTATCAGTGGTGGGTGTGTAGCACTTTCTTTTATAGAAGCTTATTTTATTGTGATAGCAGCAGGGTTTTGAACTAGAATACTTTTACATGGTAATAAGAAAAATGGGAGATCAACCTTAAAGTATAGTTCCCAATAGAACTGTGTTTGTTTAATACTCATACTCTCCTCTTCCTAATGAAAATGATAGGGTTTAGCAATAAAATATTAAACGCTGTACAGTTCTTTGTATACTAACTAGCTTGAAGACTTTAACAGAAGACACCAGGGAAGGATGATGGCTTCAATGTGTGAGTAGTTATTCTCAAAACCCAGAGATCTGCATGAGTCCATACTGAAAAAGCCATATCCATGCTGCTAGCTTGTTTGTTGAAGTAATGAGATGGCTGAAAGGCTGGTAGAATCAACTTCTTTTGTCCCAGCGAACTGAAGATCTGGAATGGACCAGGCATTCAAAATGATCCATCCAAACCTTACTCAGCACTTCAGCAGGTGCTGGGTAAGTACAATTGCCACTATATTAGCATTGTTTGCACAGTGCAGATGCTACCTGTGGGAGCATCCCCCAGCTGTCTCTCTGGGCCAAGGCGAAAAGGTCCACTGATTGCTAGCAAACTAAGAAAAGATGGGTGATTCAAGAACCTAAACAAACTCTGTCACTGTGGAGATCTTGCCATGCTACTTCCAGCAGCCAAGCTTCTTAAAAGTGAGCTGAGGTAACTCCTAGGGCTGTGTTTGTGCAGTGGAAGACCTAGAATTTGCCAGGAACACCTAGTAAAATTAGCCGTAACATACACAGCTTATCAGGAACTAATATTAGGCTGGTTTTCTTCTGTATGATGAGTAAATAGTGGCATGCTTGGGGTATTTGATGAATGGGAGTCAGCAGGAAGGGGGAGGTGTGGGCGACACAGCAACTGACAAATTCAATCTAACTGAAGAGATTTTGGTGCATAGTGGCTCAAAGGCCAGCTTGGAGGAATGGTGGATGGTCAAGCCATATCCCCTAGTTGCTGTGCTCACCCCATCGCTTTTTTTTTTTTTTGCCATCCCTGAAAATTTCTGGATCTTTAGGGATCTTTTAATTTATGTATATGAGTATTTTTCTTTTGTGAATTTAGTATCTTCATTTCTCTCATGTCTTGTAACTCAGATTTTTAGCATAGAGGTAATCAGAAGACTCAAATCCTAATATTTCTTTAAAAACTTTGTATAGTTCTCCCTATAGAAGAGCTTGAGTAGGGAGACCTAAAAAACAAATCCAAATACATACTAGAATAACATTAGAAACAATACTAAAACAGCAGGTGTCATAAGGGAAACAAACAGTCTAGCAAATGGCTGTGTGGGTTATATTACAATAATATCGTTGTATTTACTGTTAGTGAAGAACTTGAAGAACTTGGTTCAGAGTTAACAAACTGTTTTCTAAAATGACTTTAAAAAATGAGTTATAGCTGAGCATATTTCAAGATTCAGATACAAAGCGTCTTTCCTAAGATCATGTACCCAGTTTGACCAGTGGAAAGCACAGGCTGATGGCAGGAGGAAAAACCCATACCTGTTTTTATCTAGAAGGTGCTGTGGCAGTATTCCAGGGTCTGTGGGATAAATTTGGAGTTAAGGTTCTCGGACAGATGCAGCAGACTCACAGAGGGTAATTCCTTTGTGCGTTGGCTGGCCATGACTGCAAGGGGGAGCCCACCTTGATTTTAATCTTTTGCTGCCTCCTGGTGAGCTCCCAGTTCATCCTTGGTCGTTGAGCTGGGCCTGAGCAGATATTTGTGCTGAGTCCAAAAATACTCAAACCTTAATTCTGAAACTCACGGTCACTAACTGCTCTTCCGCTGTGTTATCCTATGACTTACCTGGGAAAGATACATTAATCCATTACAGACCCCTTGAGCCATTCTCTCCCATTCAACCCACCCCTCCCTAATGCATAACCGGCATTATTTTCAAGTCTTAAGTTTCAGGCCATTTGTTTTCAGGCATGGTAAGTATTAGCTTCATCTTTTAAGGAGCTCTTAGAATTCACCAGCATAATGACCTGCACTATGAGGCATTACAGCAAATGTGCTTTCTCACTCAAGAGCCAGATTGATATCCATAGCAGCTAGGAAAAGGGATAACTTTTTAGCTTACCATACAGTAGCTGTATTAGTTTTAACAAATGGTCTTTCATCAAAGAAAGTACAATTTGAATTGTAGATTGTATTAAAACTGATTTGAGTTATGAAATATAGTTCCTTATTCTACTGCATTATTGGAGTCTTTTTAGGTGCTGCTGTCACTCTCTTTCCTTTTTTATCCATTGGTTTGAATGTTAACATGTTCAGTCTTCGTTTAGTTGCTAAGCATCTCAGATAATTGTGTGTGTGTGTGTGTGATTGTCCTTACTATAAGAGTTCTGATTTGCCTACAAAGGGAAGTAATTAAGAGGATTCTGGATTTTGCAATTTATAAACTTAAATGTAAATTTTCAAATATGTATTTTATATTTTAAAACTCGATCGTAATAGTAATAAAATGTTAATTGAAAGATATGGAAAATATATTCTCTCTCTCTCTCACACACACACACACACACACACAGAACTGCTTTAAGTGGCTGTCACACTTTTGTGGTTTCTGAAAGTTGGCATCTGGGGCACAGGATATGGGTGTATATATGCTTCAGTTTAGTAGTGTGTTCCACAGAGATGAGCATATGGAGTCCCTAGAACCAAGACCAAAATTGGCTTCTCGAGTCTGTTTTCCCTTTGATATTTTTACTCCTGAAAAAAAAAGTGTTAGGGATTTTGTGTGCATTTCTTCCTACTTTGTGTCATACTCTAGTGGCCAATTGTTCTTCTGTTTAACCTAGCCCATAATGAACTAAGAGTGATTTCATTTTTAAGGAAATCAAATGGCTTCCTTTCCATTTTTTAAATAAGTCTCTCACACTGGAGAATGTTGAGCTTCTTACTCCTGATGATGCCGTGGCTAATGGCCACATTTTACAGGTGCAATGCCTGACTAGTTAAACTTTTGAATTATATAAGATGCCAAGCCTGAATTTGAGGTTGCTATGCTGACTAGAGTTGCAAGAATTCCCTTTAAAAAAACAGAGATAATTTCCTGCTTATTTGGTGCCTTTGCTGATTCCAGCAGTTGTGAACCAAGTGAGAAAATTATGTATTGCTTCAAACTTTCCTCATAGGGAAGATAATTTATTTCCTCATCACTTCAGCAGCGTGTGTGTTTTGATCTTGGGAAAAGAGGCAATTTTTATATTATACTGCAAAGCTTTGTTTTTGGAAAAGAGCTGAGGGAAGAAAATATATAACTTGTCTTGCCAAGCAAAAATGAAGAACATCACATATCAGACATGGGCAGGCAATTATTAGAGAGCCACAACGTGATTGTTTGAAGTGAATGAGAAACAATTGAGAGTAAATCAGTAATTCTTCTAAATTGTTATTTCCAGAAGATGTCACTGTTAGGCAGGCACTTGAAAAGATTGTCTGATAAAAGCTAGTGGAGAAGGTGCAGTAGTGTCAACACTTCTAAAATTGCTGGCTCATTAGTAAAGTTCTATGGAGCAGTTCTTACTGAAGTCATTCAAATTTTTTTGAAAAGTATTTTTAAAAAACAGTAAAAATAATAAAGTGTTCCATTTGGCAAAACAGAAGCAACTCTGCTACTCATATTGAAACATTTCCTAGTTTTATGAAAAGAATACTAGGTTGTCCATAATCAGCTCTTCTTCCAGTTACCATACAAGGCAAGCTATGTTGCTTGCATTGCTATTTTCGTCTGCCTTTCATTTCCCATTTGGATGATTAACCCTCTTTGATGTCAAAAATATTTATGAGAGAAACAGCTGAAGGGAAAATTAGAAATGAGATAGAAAATCATTTATTATAAATGAGAGACTTCATATTCTGGGAAACATTTTAGTACCCTTTAAGGTTGTCCCTAAAGAGTAGTCTTATTACATCTAAGAATCCTTGGTGCTGGTGGCAAATTGGAGATGATACTGGACCAGGGTAATAGGGTAGAGATTTTTCCTGCTTCTGCACTTACCTGGTATATCCTGATATGGGGTGGGCTGCCCTATACTGGGATACCGAATCCAGCACAAGCTGGGTCTGATTGCTCCTGGCACAGAACAAGGCCATCTGCATTGGAGCAGTCTCTTTTGCACCAATCCTTGCACTAGCTCTGAAGCTCCCACCAGCTCCAGGAGGCCTGTTGTGTTGCCAAAATAGATCCCTAGTTGTTCTGGTATAACTCACTCTATTATGGCAGTAGACTTTAATGCTAAGGTCTGTCATTGACTAGACTAGGACACCATTTTGGGTTCCCTAGCCTGGTCTGTGTTCCATCCTGGGTGGATGGAACTTAATAGGAGGGGGTAAGGCCTCTCTTATCCAGCTCCAACATGTGGAAGGGAGGCCTCTAGGCCCTTTCCTATACTCTGCTAAGTGCATGTGCAGAAGGGCTTTTGATTTCCGTACCATCATGATAAGATACTTGGTCATAATTATGCTTGAAAAGGAAGCAACCACAGAATATAATCAGGAGATTGTGAGGATCTGGAGAAATTCCTATGGTTAAAAGAGAAGACAATTTTTCTGTTACTTGAAGGCCATACAGAACTTATTTAACATTGCTAAGAAGTATTATAGAAAAGGATGTATCCGTATAGAATGGAAAGCAGAAAAGTAGTACTGTACTCCGTTATGGAGATTGCTGCTGGTTCCCAGTAGGTTTGGGAGAATTGCAAGTCTACTCAAATAGATGTCCTGGGCCCTGGCTCTCATCTGTACCAATTCACCAGGCCTTATTGTGAATTAATCATCTAAATAGTATTCTCAGTTATATTTATTTTCAACATAGCCATTATTCATATCTCCTTTTTTTTTTTTACTCAGCAATATTTCATTTTTGAGACTTATTCTCAAACTTGCTTACAATAAGCGATTTACTGGCAACATCAATCCTTAGAAAAAACATTATGAATTAAAAAGTTCTGGAAAATTCTGCACCATCAGAGAAGACCCACCTACTCAAAGGATTCAACTAGGGAAGATAAAGAAGAGAAGTATAGTTTCCACATTGTTCCAAAATCTAGTGCACTCCTTAGTGTGTCCACCAGAAGGCAGGCTGTTCCTCCTCCCCTCACTTGCTGAATCTAAATAAGTACAAATACAGTATCTGAACTGCCATTTTAAAATTATAGCATCGAAGTGTCAGTATTGGAAACTGATCAATGCTTCTAAAAGTTTATTAATACACATTTTTGTTTTGCATTTTAAGTGTAGTTTTGCATTTTAAGTTAAAATACAAAAATTTAATTTTATTCTCATATGAGTCTATATTTTATTATTACATAAGTGTGTTTGTAGATGGGTGCAAAATTTCTTCCCCAGGCACTTGCAAATATGTGACCATTATTGTGTCTGCTTTAGATAACCAGGCTGTTGAGGAAGGGCATTTGTTGCTCCTACATTAACTCTAAGAGTCTTGTTCCAGAACTAATAGAAACAAGCAGCAGTTGTGATCTTAGTGTTTCTTCCATGAAATGGAAGAGCTTGCACCCTTCCCAAGCTAGCAGGATTTGCCTGGGCTTCTGTTATTAAGGCAGCCCCAGAAAAGTAGTGATGCATATTAGAAATATCTGGGAAACTTTTCTTGCTATCATCCAATGGAACTTAAAAGTGAGCAGTCATTAACCTGGGGATGCAAACCACTTGGGATAACAGGTCTCTGAACTGGTTCAGGCTCTTGAGTTGGTTCAAATAGGAACTATTGTAGCATCCACTTTTAGTATGATCTAACCCCAGTAAGAAATGCTTACCCATGTATTTGTCATTCTTACCGTGTTCATGCTTTCACAGATTTGCCTGAATGATGAGATTTGGAAAGGGGAGATGAACTTTTTGCACAGCCCCACAAATGATCTTAAAATTTGCAGGAGAAGCTCCCCTGTGCAACTACATACATGCTGTAGATTCTTGACCCCATTTTTATTTTGTTTCTTCATGATTTTCTGCAGCATTGCTATATAGCAATTTGTAAATTCCTAATGCAACTGCTATTCAAGAATTTGAGGCAATCAACACTAAAATCTTTTTTCATGTGGATAACTTGCATGAATCTCTTTGTAATGTTTGTGCTTATAAATTTATCCATGCCTAATTAGTATGTTGATCTTTTCAGATCTTTCCAAAGTGAAATTAATGCGTTTTGATGACCCTCTCCTGGGTCCTCGTCGTGTTCCTGTGCTCGGAAAAGAAGACGCTGAGAAATCTCCCATTTTAGATCAAGCTGTCTTTCATGTAGATCTTGCTGCAAAACGGGTTTGCCTCACGGAGAATGGGCGAACAACTGATATTGGGGATACACTAGTCTATGTAGTTAATTAGGTTCTGCAGATTAATCATTAAGAAAACCTAACGTAAATTCTCACGTTATCTAATGAACTAGGCTTAAATTTGGTATTTGTGGAGGAGAAAGTGATTCTTTATAGATCCAACTCCTGAAGTTTTAAAACATGAGTACAATAAATACTATTTTCCAGTCCTGTGTCTTTTCTTGAAACCTCAGTGAAGGCTCAGTTTAAGATATTTTCCTTCTGTTTTTAAAAATGAAGTGCAAACAGTAGTATAGCATTTTAGGGGTCTGCATCAGAGCCATTCATGTCTGAGAAATGATGGAGCCTTCTACTTAGGATTATCATTTCTTCTCACAGTAATGATGTGTGCAGCTGTCTCTTGCAGAAGAAAGCGAGGACCAGAGATAGCAGGAACTGAATGCTCCTGTCTGAATCAACTGCTAGGAATACTGTAATTGTCTGAACTGTGGAAGAATTGGTTGCTGGACCCAGAAGTCCTGTGTCATTTGTGAATTTCATCCCTCATTGTGTGAGAACTGATTAGTGAAACAAGTGGATCTGTGAGTGGATCTTTTAAGAACATAAGAGGAACCCTGCTGGATTGGGCCATGACCCATCTAGTTCAGCAACTTTCTCACACAGTGGTCCACAGATTACTTCTGGGCATTCTCAATCAGATGCTGCTTCTCCTTTCTTGGAGTGGAGAGGGGAGGAACTGTAGGACTCCACTTGTTGAGGAGGGGTATGAGATGAAGGTACCGGAGAAAGTAGAAATAGGATTGTTTTGCTTTTATGGGCAAACAGCAGCATCAATTGTTTGCCTGAAATGGACCAGAGGCTCTACCAAGGGTTCTCCTTCTCCATATTTTGGGAAGGGAGTATGAAAGCATAGAACCACAGGGGGCTAGAGATTTTGTGGAAATTTCTTTCAAACAAACACCCAACACTTTGGGGATATCAAGAACAAGGAAAAGACAAGGACCTTTCCCCCAAGGACATGACTTCTTGCACATTTTAGAACATAGTGTAATCAAGGTGTTTTTTTTTAACTATTGGGAATATATCTTAGGAAAAATGTATTTGATAAGTTCCCCTAAGAAACAAAAAAAGCTTGCATAAGAAACAGAGGCTCATGACCCCAAATTGTTTTCTATTATTTTTACAAATGCTATTCATAAGCAGACTCTGGAGCAGGAAAGATCTTTTCACAATTAGCTTCACAGTGGGCTTGAATATAGAACAGCTGCAGTGGAACACTAGGAGTGAATTTTCAAAAGATTTTCAACCTGCGTTTGGCTTACCTCTAGTTGGCTTTGCATAAAAAGAAAAAGAATGGAAAATTTGTCCAGAAAGAAAGGGGGAAGCAAATTCATTGTATGCCAGCTACTTGTGAGTCAGGATAAAACAGCAATGAGAAGAAAGAGTTATGGTTTTTTGGAAGCTAATGTACTTCATTGCATTTGTGAATATTTTTAGTGGTTAATCTTCAGTCCTGAAGAACTGCCATTGTAAATTAGTAGCCACAATAAAGCCATTTTTTCTTTAAAAAAAGAGACAAGAGGTAAAAGGCTGAATCTCCCATTTCTTCCCCTTTCAACCTATTGATCATTTTCTTTACAGCCAGCTAGGCTGCCTCTTAGCATCTCTCTAACTATGGCATGCCAGTACGAAAATGAGCAGTTCTAGCCCTGCAATTACAGTGTCTGCACAGGGAACTCAAACTGCAAGGAGAACAAATTACAGCTAGAGAAGGAAGCTAAATGTGCCTTAAGGCTATGCGAGCTGACAGAAATGGAGAAGACTTTGGCCCAGATCCCCCACTGGCACAGAAAACACAGACAAGTGCAGTGCCAATCTCTAAGGCTGTTGAAGGAACTGACTGTAAACAACACCGTTTGGGACATACCATAAAGAGGGAATAATGATATTAAAAGAAAGGGAAACAATGGCATTGCAAAAGTCTTATCTGCAAGCATATATGTCTGGAATTAAAAACAAAGTGTCCTACTGGAGTTTCAGACCTCACTGGTCCTTCAGACTCTTCTCTGTGGCAATCAGAGACATACCACTTTGTTAACAGAGGAAGAACTGTTTCAGAGTAATAGCCTTGATTTCCATGTAAATTATTTCTAATGACTGTGGCAGGGTGCTACCTTTCAAGATATGGCCGTTCATCCTTTGACACAACCATTATATATTGGCTTTTTCAATGTGTTTTTCCACCTTTGAAGATGACTGTTTTTTCTCTCTCACTCAGTATCATATGTCTTCTCTATGATCCAAAAATGTGTAAAGGCAGTCTGGAATTTTCCTATTCAAAGTTCTTGTCAACAATACCCTTTTCTACTACATTTTTCATTACTAGGCATGCTTCCGCTCTTTCCCCATTTTTAAAAGAATCCTCATAAAAAACAAACGATCTTTGTTGACTGTGGCAGTATCCTATTAATTAGCATAATATCACTTTAACGGGATGTCTGTTTACTTCTACCCTGATCCTTACTATAAACTTAGGTATTTTTTTTTAATCTCACAGGAATGCTTTTCTTTTTATGCTCGGGTTTCTTCAAGAATCTCCTTCTTCAGGCATATCATTTCAGTGTCCTGAAAAGGCAAACAGAGGTAATCTACTGATATTATGGGAATCTCACCACTGTTGTCAAATTTCTCATAATAGCAATGTTTTGGAACATTTCCTCAATATCCTGGGACTAAATTGCAGGATACATGTGCCATTGCCAGTATAGTCCCAGGAGAATCATGGGTTTCAACCCATATCTGGAGACACCTTTGCCAAGTGCTATGTGGTGACTCAGTGCCAGAGTGAAAGGAGGCGTGGCTTATCCAATTCAGTCGGGGAAGGAAAATCAGCCTGGGTAATAGCCAATAGGGAGAATAACCAAGAGGAATGTTATAAAGCAGCAAGGCTGGGAGCAGCCTGCATTCTGAAACTGGGTGGAACTTGGGGGAAGGTGTGACAGTTGGAACTGGTTTCTCTTGAAACTGATAGGAAAGGATTGACAGGGCCCTGAGGCTGGAAAGGGTTAAAGTTAGTGAGGAGAACTGACATTGAATGTGTACCAAAAGTTGTGAATCAATAAAGTTCCTTTTATAGTTGTTTTAACATTAAACAGGCTGGTGTTTTTTGACAGATCTGATCGCTGAGGGAGGCAGTTGGCAGCACTAATCAAGAGTTTTTTAAAAAGTCAAGACACAGCTGGTAAAAGCCTCGTTCTACAGAGATGGGCAGGGCTCAGCAGCTTTATATAAAAGAGAAAAGGAGAGGGGAGACTGTGTATGCAGCGACAGGGGTTGACTCCAAGCTCCGAGACACTGCTTCCCGAGCCATTTGAGAGTGCAGGAGAGGGGAAGACTTAGGGCAGAAGGTCTGACACGGAGCCATTTACCTCGACCGGGCGTTGCGTGCTGCACTCCCCCCCCCCCCCAAGCAAAATGGATGAATGCTTGACTGACATCCGGGTATTTGGAACAGGAGCAATAATGGGGCCAGCAAACACAAGGGTGGTGAGAGATAATTGTGGATTCTAAAGAAGATCCTGCAGTTACCTCCCGCTGTTTGGAGGCACCTCATTCTCTCTCTGCATGCCCTTTCTATTAAGGGCTAGGTTTGCCCTGCTCTTCCATCGTGAGCAGTGTTGGGGGGGAAAGTCCAACCATCCAAAGAACTGAAAACTTTAGACTAATCCTAATGAGTCTCCCATACCAATTTTAACAACTTGATCCCTGCTTAAAAATCCTCTAAGCAGGAATCCTCAGGCCTTTGCTTTGTTTAGTAACAATTTACCTCAGTTTCTTTACCAATAACCTCAGTTCTTTATAGTGATGTAGTTGCATTTTGCATTGCAGAGTTAGGCATAGATCGGGGAGATTGGACTCAATGTCAGCATAGCTTTCTTCCAATTCTTTGATTTCATTTTGCAAGAGGGGCTAACTTCTGACCCCCTGAATGATATTGGATTCTAATTCTCATCTCTCTGACATTTGTCCGTCTTGGTAGTGGCTGATGGAATTCGGAAGGCCTGTGGCTAGCCTACTACATAGAAAAACTGTTGTACACCTTTTCACTCTGCAAGACTGTTCCCAGACTGAATGTCTTCTGCAAGCCCTCAAACTGGTAAATTTAATGCAGACCCTAATTAAAACTGTCGCAGTTTGGTCTTGGGAGAACTGTGGCAGTCTTCTCAGTCTGTCTTAACACAGTTTGACAAGGAATACTAACTTATGATTTTCTTGTTCCTCATTCCTTGGGGCGAAGTCAATTCACGAGTTGCTGTACAGTCATTAGCAGGTCATGGAGCAAACTATTTTTGTTAGTGTGGTCAGAATAAGCAGTGGCCAGTAAGAATAGTCAATTGTAAGTTTATTCACCAAGGATTATACTTACTACCAAGTGGTGTTTCTGCTAATTACTTTCTTATTATCCATAGTATATTGAACATGAAATTTTCTGGCTTATGCATTATTTATTTACTTTCTTGCAAGTCTTTAAACATGGCAAGTGATATTAAGGAGGCCAAATTAAATTTTAATTGCTTGGTGAATGTCCAGCATGTATCACAGGTGCTTCAAATGATGAG
Source organism: Aspidoscelis marmoratus (assembly GCA_014337955.1). Lineage (NCBI taxonomy): Eukaryota > Metazoa > Chordata > Lepidosauria > Squamata > Teiidae > Aspidoscelis > Aspidoscelis marmoratus. The sequence goes on from MTQE01002208.1 coordinate 68,236,122, forward strand.
TGTGCTTCAAATGATTTTTGGACAAAACAATTGGGAGATGAATCTCCTGATCACTATGGCAGTTTCCACTTTTGGTTTGGTCTCTAAAATAATCTATAACATGACAGCCTACAATCATCGTTAGAAGCTCTTCTTAGTTGGATAACATTGCTGAATCCAATGTTCTGCGTGCAGCTGAAGATCACATCTTAATAGAAAGAGGCCCTGACTAAAATGTCATCGAGGTAGGTGCAGTATTCAATCCCTGGAGTTGAATGACCTCAAGGCTGCCAATGCCTTGTGAATACCCTGGGGGTGAAAGTTCGCGATCTGCTTATATATCAAACCTGCCTTAAGAACTTCAGATATATGGAAGGGTAAAAAGCAGACAAATTGAATGGGTATATTTATCATTTCCATAGATCCCCTAATACAAATAAATGCAACAGTCAATTATATACTGTTCAGATGGATGGTGCCTCACACAGTAAGATAAAAGGATGAATTGCAGGAGTTTGGGTAGGATTTGTGATCTGAAATAGAGGCCATGCTGCTGCTCACTTACTGTTGTCACCTCAAAACAAAGTGCTTACCCCTTAATCCCAAAATATTTTTATAATTAAGGAGCCCAAAGGCCAGTCTACAGAAGCAGTTCATATGACCCAAGCAACAGAGCAAAGGCTGCCTCTAGATAGTGTGGAGAGAATGCAGGATCTTGCTTAGATCCCGCAATTGCCTCCTGCTGCTCCTGCCAGACAGCAAAGCGAAATCTCATGGCAAGCCTGAGTTCTTACCCTTTTGGTGCTTGCCCACAGGATACTTCTCATAGCAAAATATCTGAAACTGCACAAACACTCATCCCCACACTTGTGCAGTGGGTATTTTTATCAGGAAAAATTGAGAAGCAAAGGCCAGTCGTGGTAAGTTATATTGCTTTGTGGGGAAACAGGTTCAGAGTTCTTTTTTCTAGCATAGAAACATCCTGGGATTTTGCCTCTATTCTGGAACTACATAGGGATTGCCATGGTTGAGTGTGCCAATTCCAATAGGGTGTTGGGATATTCCTGGGTTTTAGAGCTTGTTTGGACACAACCAAAGTAAGACTTGACCAGTAGCATGTTCAGTTAATAATCTGCATAAGTATTCCTTGTGACCTCAACAAAAGTACCTAAAAAACAAACATAGTTTGCAAACTAAACACATTCATGATTGGTGCACAGAAGCGTGTTGGAATGGGATGTGTTCAGCTGTGGCAAAGAAAAATGTCCACAGGCTTTCTTAAGGGATGTTAAGACACCCAAATGTGAGTGGTGCAAGCTCTGCATACCGTGGTGGTGACAGGACACAGTTCAATCATGAGAGGTGCTGAAAACCCACAAATTCCTTTGTTTCATCACAGGAAATGAAACAGCAACAATAAGATTCATGCAAAAATGTATATCCGAGTTCTCAGCTTCCTTTTAGAGCCCAGATATCAAAAGAAGGCGAGAGCTTTGTTCTGCTTTGGATACCAATACCGGAATTCAGAATGATATTAGTTTTGCTTGCTAAACAAAACAAAACAACAACATAGTCTGTAAGGTTAGTAGCTTGGGACTGTGGAAAGCATTTTTTAAAATGAACAGAACTTTTGCTAGTTTTGCTATAAGCCTCTAATTGCTGTAGAAAATTTGAAAGTACTGCAAATGGTTCAAAAGGACAAGCACACCAAACTAAATTTTGTTCAGCAACTGAGTGATTTCCTATTGATGCTATAAATGGAAATACTATTAGCTCCTTCTATAAATGCTCCAAGGAATATCTACTTTTCTTCATTATGGAACAAAAGTGGTAAAATGAAGATGCCTTGTGCTTTGCGGATGATTCTGTGGCTTTGAGAGAAAAATCAACTGAACAGATACTCTACTTCTGAAACAATTAAGGATCTACCTGGAAGGAGCCGAACAGGTTGCTTGTGGCAGACATGAAACGGATGGCTTTGACTTATGAGCTGGAAATTTGATGAGGATATGGTATGGATACCATCATATGGACAGTTCTAAACATTTATACATTAAAGCCACTCTAAACACCAAGAAGCTATTTTGTTTATTTCCAAGAGGTGGCACTCCTAGGCAAGAACATTGCTGCAGTTATGACTGCTAAGAACCAATGATAATAGAAGTTGGAAGAAAGGAAGAGAAATAATAAAATAAAATGATGATGAAGTATCCATACTTTTTACAAAATAGTTGCTCTCCCTAATTGCCCTAGTGGAAGAGAGATTTTATTTAAATAAAAATCTTTACAACTTTTTAAACCCTCTCACTTGAAGACGATGAAGAATGATAACTCCTCCTTTCCCTGCACAACCTAAATTGCAAAAAGCCTTGGAGGGCTGAGTGGTACTGCCTGTGGGTCTTTCTATATGCAGCCTGAACCTTTCCTTCTCCTTTTATGTAGGTACTTATGCTCATTTTTAAGAGCTGCGTGGAGATTTCAGGCTGTGGTGTAAAACCACTGGGCACAGCTTACCATGATTTGAGTTGCTATCTCATTTTTTTCTATAATTTTTATTTTATAACACAACCTTAAAACTTCACACTCTCAATATGAAATCTCACATACATTTATATTACAAGATTTGGTTGTTAACTATAAATCACTGCCTCCATTTTTCTGAGTCTTTTTTTTACTATCTCCTTATTAGTGCTCCTCATCAATAGCTGTTCCTTTTTTCAGCTGTCCATTTGAATATAAAGTCAATCAAATCCTGCAGTTGTTATTCCTACATTTTGTAGATAATCGTACTTATCTATTGCCCTGTTCTAAAAGTACAGTATGTTAAGTTGTCCATCTCTGCTAATTAGCCAGTTCTCCACAGAAGGAATTCCATCTTTTCATTTTTGTGTATATAATATTCTTGGTGCTGTTACCATATAGAGAATCAAAGGATTCACATTATCTAGATTTTCATTTATTAATCCTAATAAAAATATGTCTGGTTTAAATGGTATATTTTTAAGATATTTATCATTATAGTATGTATCTGCATCCATTTTTGTGTGTGCTTTTTTACAGATCCACTACATATGGTAAAATGTTCCTTCACTTGTTGTACACTCCCAACACTTATTAGACACATCTTGATTTATCTTTGCTAATTTATTTTTCTTTTTGCAATGTCTTTGGCAACAGCAGCGGTCCAAGATCAGGACTTTAGGGAAGAAGAAATTAGACTGCAACTGGAGACCTCTCCTTTTAAAATCTCCCTAAACTGAATTTTTTAAAATTTTATTTTGCATTTATATTGAACTTTGCATTTATATTTAGCTTTGTCTCTCTCACTCCTTTGTAAATTCAAGGATGTATAGAGATTTGCAAAACTGCTTCTTCACAGAACTTGTTCAAAATGAACCAATGGGATTTGAGGGTTTGATACTGAACAAATTCTTCCCACCAATTCTCCCTCCAGTGAGCCAAAACCAGTTGCTGATGAGATGCTTATTTTAGACTTTATCATTTAGGTCTCATACTCTCATAATTTCTGAGAGCTCCCCCTAAAAAAGTGGTTTTGAGGCCGAAATCTGTAGCTAAAAAAAAGCTAGAATAGCAAAACTCCTTTATAAAAGCATACTCAAGAAAATGGGTGGTGCTAGGGCATTTGCATTGTTCATCAGCTATCCTTTCCAGATAGTTTCAGCTACAGTGTGTATTTACTTGTGCCAGATCACACAACTCTGGTGTAGTGAGGGAACCATGCATGACTGTGCCATCCCTACTACATTGGCTTAGGTCAATGGCTAGTGTCGCATTGGGCCAATGTCCTATCATATTTTAATACTGAGAAACCTATGATTGTGGAAAGTTTATATGATGTATGTGCATTCTTGAAAAAATTGCCACCTAGCATGAATGAACCTTGTGATGCCAAGGAGAGAATATTGTGATGTCATCATCTTGCAATTGTTAACATTCTAGAAACCTTTCATTGTCCTGGAGAAGCTGAGTCTTCTCTTCCCTTATTTCCAATGGACAAGTTTATCAGCTGCTGCTTTTCAAGAACAAAGAAACATACACTGGTTGGCACTCTGCCTCTTTCACTGCCCTCATCTGAAGACTGGGGTGAATTTTTGTGTACACTGAGGTGAGCAATAAAGTGAGAACTTGATGATCTGGGAAATAATATATCTGCTCTGATGGCACTGCTTCCACACAATACAGGCAGCACAGTTACCGCTTATCTTATTTTTCAGGCTGTGCATTACAACGATTGTGGTATTCCATAAAAAAATACCACAGAGTTAATAATGCAGCATATTATGGCTATGTCTCATGACAGCCAATGCTCACCCTAAATATTTTCGGGTAGCTGACTAAGAGGAAACTGCACTGTTGTTATGTTATATTTGAAAAAGCCTTGCCTCTTGTGGGCCTTGCTTCTAAAGGGAATCACAGAACTAAGTCTACATCTGCACACATTAAAAAGGCAGCTCAAAGGTGGCTTAGAGGTGGTACCATGGAATGCATAAGTGTTCCCATCCTACCTCTAACCAATAATGAACTTTTATTTAATTCTAATGATTTTTTTAGCTGTATTTTTGGATACTTATCTTGATTATAACTGTAATGGACGGCAGTTTAATTTTATTTTGATGTTTGTATTATGGGTTTTTTTTAAATATATTTTTTATTGATTTTAAAAGCTATATGACATTAAAAAACAATTAAACAATATCTATCATACAATTTCTTGTATCTTCTCTTAGTGTGTATTGCTTTATTATTCTGCATGACTTCCCCCGTTTCTCCGACTTCCCTTCTTAATACCGCTTGTTCCTTTGCTTCTTTATTCATTCTTGTCATTTTCTGACTGCCTTCTTGCTTTTTAGTCAAAACCTTCTGTCAACACTTGTAGTTCATGTAGATAGTTAATAAAAGAGTGCCAATCTTCTACAAATTTATCCATTGTTCTATCATTTAACAAGTTTGTCAGTTTATCCATTTCTGCCAGATCAACCAGTTTAATTAACCATTCATATTCCGTAGGAATCTCCTTCTCCTTCCATTTTTGTGCGTATAGTAATCTTGCTGCCATCACCATATATGATACCAATACATTATTATCATCCAAAGAGTTATCTATTATACCCAACAAAAACAATTCTGGTTTAAATAAAAAATGCTTCTTTAATATTAATTTCATACTCTTATAGATTTGAGCCCAGTATTTCTTTGCTTTTTTACATGTCCACCACATATGGTAGAACGTTCCTTCTTCTTTCTTACATTTCCAACATTTGGTTGATATATTTTGATAAACTTTTCCTAATTAATGTGGTGTTAAGTACCATCTATACATCATTTTATAAATGTTTTCTTCTAATAATGTACAATTTGTAAATTTCATATTCTTTGTCCACAATTTTTCCCATTGTTCCATCTGTATATTATACCCAAAATTTCTAGCCCATTATGGGTTTTTGTTTTTAATGGAATTTTAGTGTTATAAGCTGGTCTGGGTCCCAGAGGATACAGAGAATACACATTTCCTGGCCTTCAGTGTAGATTAAAGGCATTAGTGCATCGATGCTACCACTTCTAAGCTTATTTTCAGCCTTTTTCCCCCCTGTATATGGATCCTGTCTTAAGTACTATGTATTACCTTGGAATATGGATGCGCCCAAACTGTCTTATGTGAGGTCATATGCCATCCAGTTGCACCAGCTTGGTCTACTGTGACTGGCATAAACTCTTCAGGGTCTTGGGAAGAAGCAGACATACTTTGTGCATTCTCTATACAGAGAGTGGACCTGAGATTTTCTTCCATTCCTGTGCTCCCGAAGGATGAGATGGGTATTGAACCTCTGGGCACTTCAGCACTATTTGGTCATTTCCATCCGGAAACATCCTGTGAAACTTTGAAATGGACTGTTGTTATTGGGTACCATCAAGCTGTAGCCAACTCCTGGTTGACTACATGGGCACCTCTATGCTGTTTCTTGGCAACGATAAAGAAGCAGTTTCCCAGTGCCTACTTCTGGAGAGAGCCTGGGGATCAAACTGGCAACCCTCTGCTTTCCAGGCAGTTTTTTCTGCAAGTGTCAGTAAAGACTGTCCCAAAAACACACAACCTCATTGTTAAGATATAATTTTTGACCCATGGCCTAAAGACCAGTTAAGAGTTGGTCTGTCAATTACTTAGTGATCTTCTAGTTGTTGTTTTTTTAAAATCTAATACAAATTTTGCAATAAAGAACCCTAGATTTTCTTGATGTGCTATTAAGAGATGATTTAGTTAACAAGAATATGGGGGGGGATATAATGAACACAAGAAAGAGGCTGTAAGTAAATTCTAGCAAGGAAAAGAATAGTTTTAGGGAAAGACTAAAAAGTAGTGGGAATAGCTTTAAATAGGAACTAGAAAAATACACTAATCTGTAGCTCTGTTGATTTCCTTTCATTAACTATTCTACCAGCCTTCACTATAGTTTCCAGGTGGTATACAAATTTAATAAAATAATAAAGCTATAAGAATGAGACAATAAAACAATAGTAATATACTAGGTGACTATAAATAAAGATTTCCTAATTCCTAAATGTCTGGCTGAGAAAGGGGGGATTACTGAGAAAGGCCTAATTGTCTTTAAATTTGTTTTTTATTATGTAAACCATCCTGTGATGCCCATGTCTATTTTTAAACATATTTAAATTATTTGTTTTGTATTCAAATATATTTATTGATGTAGGGCTTTGCATAAAAAGTATTAGGTAAGCAGTGGGCTGGAACTCCCTGATTAGCATACTAAGGGGAGGAAGAAATGCCCACAATTACACCCAATCAGGCATTGGCTCATGCCAGGCAAGAGGTATAAAAAGCACTTCCAAAGAAGAAAAGCTGTTATCTGCTTGGGTTTTCTCAAGGAGGGAGGTCTGGTTGAAACCATTCTGTACCTGAGGAAAGATTACTCTTAATTGTTCCAGAATTCTTAGGCTAGGATGAGCCAGGGGAAGAATTCTTAAGCATCCTAGGGGATTAGGTTGGTAAAGCTGTGTGTGGTCTGAAGCAAATTCACTTATCTGAACTTGATTGCTCATACAAGCCCTGTTCTCTTTCAATTATTTATTCTAACTAAAGCAGCTGTTATGAAAACAATAAAGATTATTCTTCGTAATTTCAAGAAGAACATTTGACTCAGAATAATTTTGGAATATTTTCAGCATGGGTATGGGCTCCTAGTTTCACTCCCATTTTTGTATAATTGTGACTTTCCCTCAGTCAATATATTTTATTTTTGTAACAAATGGTTAAACTATTGGGAAAGTTTTCAGTAGTATATAGATATTTCTTTCATGGTGTTATTTTTATTTGATCATTTTCCAGTTATTTTGGTTTATTTTAAATTTAAATGAATTAACTTTCGTATGCCACCTAGATGACTTCAGTTATTGACAGCGTATGGCCACCCTCCTGGCTTTTCTGGGTATTCTTACTTGTAAAATCCAGCTGAGTATTCTCTGTTGTTTTCCTTAGTACAGGCACATTTGATCACTGATGCCCAAAAAACCATTATAAGACTGCAGTGCTTCATGCAAACCTAATGCTCAGAACCTCCAAGGCTATGTACATGACTTCCCTCCAGAGTCTTATAGTTTAAGACCAAAACCTATTGATATTGGCATATAAGGCAGCTACCTTGATTTAGTGCTCTTGTGGGATGACTATGTTCTTCCATGGAGCTGGAGGGATGGGGAAAGTAGTCCCTGTTGGGCACTGTAGTGTCAGTTTAACAACTGTAATTTACTGAGATACTGCAGTTGTACAAAAATGCCAAAACAGACAATTCAGGAGGAAGAAAAGAGAGATTAGTTTACAAGAATGCCAGAGGTGTTCAGTCTTATATTTCAGTAACATTCTTGCAGTTTCTGCACATCTGCAGTCCACACACACCAAAAGTTTCCTGAAAACATTGTTTTCCTGTGAAAAGAAATTTAATCTTCCTTTGCTAGAAATGTCATAAATAGTGCTTTGGGCAGCTCTTCTGTGCTTTCCAGTGCTCCCTGTTCTTTTTACTAGTGTACACAGAGAGTGTGGCTGCATCCAGACTTGTTTATACTGTGCGGCGGAATGCGCAGCCCCTATCAAGGCCGATGGATCATCGTGGTATCACATTATCAAATTGATACTGCACACTTACCTTAATGCTGATCTAAGGATGCTCGCCGCACAGTATATAGGAAATTTGAATTTTCCCTCCAGTCCAGGCAAAACATTGAGAGCAGCACAATGAGAGCAGGAAGGCCAGCTCACATGTGCTTGGCAGTCTCAACCTGCATGACAGCACACACTGACTCAGCTCTCGCAACTTCCAATGGGAAGCTATGGAGCTGCATTTCGGGTCGGGATGGCAAGTCATCGCTGTGCAGTAGGTAAGCTGCGCTTTTACCTTTAACTGCAAATTTATCCCGCAAGTCTAGAGGCATCCTTTGTTCAGACATAGCAAAGGAGGCTCCTCAGAGTCTCCTCATAGACTTTTCTAATCCACTTTTTCTAGCACAGAATGTTTAGGAGAAGAGGGAGGAGAAGGCTTGTGGGTGAACAATCCTACCTCAGAAACTTCTCTAAGCCACCTTCCCCCCCCCTTTTTTTTTGCTGTGCTGATTACAGCCCACCTTGGTTTGACACAGCAGTGCATAAATCATGACCCTGATCTTATCAGGCAGAGACTAAACCATATACCCAAAATGGTAAACTCTCACACTGTCAGGCAGGGCTAGCTGCCTGCCATAATATTTGAATGTAAGACCTC
>MTQE01002208.1:68245315-68264172 GCA_014337955.1 Aspidoscelis marmoratus
CATCTTTTTAAAGAAAGAGTCTCATGGTTATTCTTTGCCAGCCTGACACATACTTTCTCATATCCTCCTCAAAACTTAACAAAACTTCTCAACCTAAAAAGACCATGGCGCGGACTTCTGAGAACAAAGCAGTTACAGGAAAGTGAAACATAGGAGCTAAATGGAAAGCTAGTTTGGTTTTGTGGTTAGAGTGCCAGACTCATATCTCGTAGTCATGAGGAAATCAAGTCAGCTGGGTGACCTGGGCTAATCACAGCTCTCTTTCTGAGCTCTCACAGCCCCACCTACCTCACATGGTGTTTGATGTGGGGAGAAGAACAGAAAGTTTGTCAGCCCCTTTGAGTCCCCTTAAATGGGTGAAAAAAGCAGGGAAGAAAAGCCAACTCCCCTTCCTTCCTTCCTTCCTTCCTTCCTTCCTTCCTTCCTTCCTTCCTTCCTTCCTTCCTTCTGTAATTTCATATTACCTAGAGGGAGTATATACTGCATAACATTGCAGTTGCAGGCATCTCTCTATCCCCAGCATTTCTAAACATTTATTGTGAGGTTTCTTCAACTAGACACTAGACAGGTTAGAGAGGTGCACAAATTATTTGTGCATTTGGAATGCCTATGAATACGTCCGGATTCCGAGATTTGTGGACAGATCAAATAGGGCCTTATTCAAAGGGTCCTATCTGTCCACAAATTGGATAATCCAGTATCCATAAAAGCTTTGGTAGAAGCCTCTATGGATACTGGATGCCCCGGGGCCTCCCTCCCACAGCCACCCTCCCCCCCAACTTCCTCCTGGGGCCTCCTCGCGGCCCCCTTACATACTGTAGTGGCAGCCTGGGCCTCTTCCAGGGCCTCCCTGGGGCCCACTTACCTGGGGTGGCATTCCGGTGGAAGCCTGGGCCTCTTCCTGGGCCCTCTAGAATCACAAAAGGCTTTCCTGGCTCTCAGGAAGCCTTTCACGGTTCCAGAGGGCCCTGGAAGAGGCCCGGGGCACCAGTGCCGCAGAGAAGGTGCCATGGAAAAGGCAGCAGCAGTGTTCAGGTAAGTGGGGGAGCGGTGGTGGTGGTGGTGGTGGTGGTGGGAGGGTTTATTCTTTCTGGGTACAGATATTCTATCGGGTCTTTGGCCGGAGCCGAATTTTCCACATTCTATTCAACTCGAATGGAATGTGGAAAAATTGCTCGTGCACACCCCTAAGTCTGGTTCCTATAGAAATTAAGGAAAATTGTTTACTTATGCAGCTATCCTGTAGTGTTTCTGGGTATGTTTCAAACAATTCAGCATTATTGGCTTCTGTATCCTTCTATGTATCCAAAGATGGGAGCAACCTATAGATTACTTCAGCCAACAGAACTCTGGAATCTCAGGGCATCTACATGTGGTTAATAATACCACCTACCTTTTTTCACAGCAAATTAGGCTTTCCATTTTAATTATATAGTTTTCAGCAGGATTTTATAGTTGTACTAGGCAACGAAAAATGGGTATAATCTTCAGAAATTATACATTGTCTAGGCTCTAATCTTAATTGTGCCTCTGTTCTTCACCACACTTGGCATTGTTAGTATGAGCTGGCAGCATTTTGTCAGAAGACTGGACAATGATTCTGATTTGAACAAAGAACCTGAAAATATAGGGCTGGAGCATAATTTATTCCAACTTTGACTTCTTCCCTCTAGTTTCAGAATAGCAATAGCTTTTGAATTTTCACGTCTATTAGGCTGCTTCCAGATGTGACATAAACCCCATGATCCTCTTGTAATTACAATGGGATTGTCTGGCATATCTCATGCAATACCATTTGCAATGTACAAGAAATGTGTTGCAGAGTTGTCCTGGGAAATTCAGCAATGAAGCTGGATTTCCTACAAAAGCTCTGCTTACTTGTGCATCTGGAGAGGTGCAAGTGAAGTTTCTTGCAGAGAACTTTGAGAAGCCATCAAATTGTGAAAAACAATAAAGGAAAGAGGGCAGGTCATTGGCTGGAGACTGGAAGGTCCTAGAAAAGTTACTTCATATGCAAAGTGCCAGATAAGAAGATAAGAAAATCTATGATGGGATTTGGTATATGCCTCTTAGCCTGAGATAGTCTTCTGGCCTGTTCACAGATAGCCGTGGAGGACTTTTTAGTGTGTGTGGGATGCGCCTAGTACAGCCTAGCATGAATCCTTCACACCTCCTCTGGGCAAAAGGTGAGTGGGGCAGGGTGGCATCACACAGCTGTGTCCCTCAATGGCCTCTAGTACAGAGGTGATTGCACTTAGTTGGGACTTGGTGAAGTGCCTAGTAGGTTTGGGATAGATTGGGTCTTTTGAAGTGCAGACAATGTTCTAGGAAAGTGAAGCCAGTTCAGGGGAACATTGAAGTAGGGTATAATGGGGGGGGGGAGACACCAGGAGCCGGTGCCCACTTGCTTGCCAATGACCATTCACTGGTATCATGGGCTGGTGTCCTCTGGCAGCAGGAGCTGGTGTTCACTCACCATTCCTAACAGGTGCATGCTCACGTATCAATGCCCACTTACCCATCACTGCCCAGTTGCCCGCTGGCTGTAGGGGCCAGAGTCCACTCACCAAATGGTAGCAGGTCTGGTGCCCACTCACCTGTGGTGCTCTATTGCCCACTGGAAGTGGTCCCTTACCCAATCACAGCAGTGTCTGACATCCATTTGCTGGTGGGACCAGTGTCCACTCATTTTTACATTTCTCATTTTTCTAGTGATGTGAATGCTTTTGGGCCTAAGTGCTCACTCAAGAGTAGAGTGGGCTGAAGAGATCTCAGACCTCTTTCTCTTTGCTGCTCTGGCCCTGCTGTTGTGACTACTGCCACTCAATGCAGCTTACTGTTCCTCTTGGCTGCACTCCTTGTAACCAAACACATGAGGTTATTTCCTGTGTTTGATAATCCTGCCCTCCCCCTGCTGTCAGAGTGGAAGTCAAGGGTTCCCCTTATTCAGTGTGCTACCCCCATTGAGACCAAAGGTGGGGATACTCCAGCTTTGATCATGACAGGTCGGGAGGGTGTTGTATCAACACTGGTCGTGGCCTTCACATATGAGGTGAGAAGCAGCCTTTCCTTCGTCTCTCATGTCAAAATTGCACCTGATTTTGACCAGAGTGGGAAAGCAACACTTTGAATTGGGCTCTGGAGTGAATTGGCAACAAATGCATTTCCTTCAAGACAGGTACGATGTGCATCCAGTCAGAAATTTCTGTCAGGAGCTGAACTGTTGCTTTCTGCACTAGTTCCACCTTCCAGACCATCTTCAAGGGAAGACTTATGTATAGTGTATTGCAGTAGTTTAATCTAGAAGTAACAAATTATAATATTGCTGGGATACTGAGTCCCTTTTTAACTGACCTGTGTATTGCCCCAGTATCAACTTCCTTCAAGTCAAAGTGTAGATAGAAGAATACTGGCCATTTTCTTCACCATGTTGTCTTGCTTCACTTCCTCATTTCCACAAAAGCAGTTGCTGCTCCTTCTACAGTACTTGCATTCTCTTGTGCCTCCAATTTTACTTTAATGTCTGCATTTTCTTGTTGGACTAGTCTGATCTGAAGTGCTTGCTGCCTAAACGATCAGAGGCTTTGGGCACTTTCTTTGCAGTTTCTCCCAGCTTGGCACTCATCAAAGCAAGCTTCTCATCAACGGGTTTTAGCAATGTATCCAAACTGCTTTCACAGTTAGCTTTACAAGCTTCTAATAGGGTCAGATGTCTTAAAAGTTCAGATGGTTTTAATGAAGGAAGTGCCATTTCAAGTCCTTTAGGTTGCCCCTGAGGCCTCCACAGGCAAAGAGTGGAGCAAGCAAGTAAGTCTTTTATCCGATCTGGTTCTGGGGAAGGTTTCCCCCACCATCACCCTCTGCCTTAAAGTTCCTGCTTTTTTTCTGACGATGGCAACAATCTTTATTTGAAATGAAAGCAGGTGTTCATTTTCAATTGCAGAAGATGAATCAGATTGTAGCCTGTGGGCAGCTGTTTCCTCTAAATAGCTTTTGAACCACTTTAACATGCATGGAGGAAGAGGAAAATGAGGAAGATTTGGCTTTTCTACCCTGCTTTTCTCACCCATTTAAGGGGACTCAAAGTGGCTGACAAAGCTCCTACTCCCCACAACAGAACACCCTGTGAGGTAGGTGGGGCTGTGAGAGCTCAGAAGAGAGCTGTGACTAGCCCAGGGTCACCCAGCTGGCTCTGTGGAAGAGTTCTGAATCAAACCCAGTATTCCCATATAAGAGTCTGGCTCCCTAACCACAAGACCAAACTGGAGGCAGTCTTGGGCCCTTTTTGCACAGCATGGTGTAGCAAACTGTGTGCTGACTGGGGGCAGAGCAATGAGAGGATGTGCATTGCATTTTGCCATCCCTTCTGTTTAGGAGTTCTATGAAATAAGTGCACTGCGCTGCCTCTGCTCTTCAGCACTAATGCAAGCAAGACATTAAAATGAGTACCCAAAGATGGACTGATAGAATTACTTATCAACTCCCAAGAGTGGGGAGGAGCCATGAGTGATGGGTTGGGTGATCCTGGCTGGCCGCAACACACCAGGGCCTTGGTCACACCTATACTTTAAGCCTTCTTCAATCCTCTTCAGATCTGCTCACAAACGTTTCATTTCTGTTTTATTTGTGGACTCACAAATATAACAGATAGAAATGAAAAGGTGTTAACAGATAGAAATGAAAAGATCTGGACTGAAGAAAGTCTAAAGTGAAGGTGTGACCACAGTCCAGACAAGTGCAGTGTGGCCCAGATACTGGGCAGTTCACATGTACTGTGCTTTATTCATGTGAATAGAAATGGAGCACACTCGGGCTGAGATCAGACACAGAAAAATTTTTTTTAAAGCACCTCTGAGGTGGTTTAGAGAAGGCTTTGAGGTGGGATTGTTCAACCACCAGTCTACCCCTCCCCTCATGAACATTCTGTGCTTGAAAAGGTGGATTAGAGAAGGTTTGGGAACACGAGGGCCACAAACTGTCTCTCTGAATACAGCCTTGGTCTTCTTCATTTCTCATTTAAAGTGGAACACACCACTTTAGTGGAAACGCAGTCACAGTTGCCACTTCTATTCAGTTATTGATTCCCAGCCTGGTATGCACTTGTTCATCCCTTGCAATTTTCTTGTTAGGTCATTGACAAGGCCCACTGCATTGTGTACTTTTAAAAAAGACACCACCACCCCTTTCCCCTCTTCTGAAACAGAAGTAGGTCTGGTTCTTTTTTACTTACTTCTCATCTCATCACTGCACAAAAGCCCAATGGGGGGGATGAAACATTCACTAATATTAAGCAATTCAGGTTTGGGGAGCAAGTTTAGCACCTAGTTCTAATGTTAATTTTTTTTTTTTTTTTTTTGCATTTGCTTTAAATTTTCAGAGGCCAACATAACTTTGGGGTATGCAGTATTGAAGCTGAACATTTCTGTGTATCTGGTCTGGTGCTACAAACAACAGCAAAAAGATAATCCTCTTTTCCACCTCAAGAGACACCCATGAACCTTCCAGATGCCAATGTTTTAGAATGCAATATTATTTATTTTTGGTCACAGTTCTAAGGCTGACTGTAACTCAGTGCTAGAGCAAATTGCCCAAAAAGTAGTTGGCTCCCCAGCCTCTTGCTGGAAGTAGACAATGGCAAACCACTTTTGTATCTCTACAAAGAAAACTCTGTAAAGGTGCCCACGTAGTCCACCCTGAGTTGACCACAACTCAGTGGTACCCAACAACATCAATACTAGGTTGGCTTTACTATAACAAGTCTGTGCATTATATGTTATTTTAGTATTTCAGAACACATTGACAACATGTGTGTGTAAGGGGGATTACTGGTTGGGCAACCATCTTCCAAAAATCCTTGAAGTTTCTTTGAATATAGCCACCTTTCTGGTGCACATATATTTTTTGCATGGAGGTCCAAAACTAAGCAACACAACACAACTCACAACTGTGCACCGTTCCTCTGTCTGTACACATAGACACATCATTGCCTCCAGAAGGAGTACTAGAAAAGCACCAAGCCAAGTTCATTTGCACTCTGTGGGAGTGCAGAAATGCTGCTATGCCATTATTTAGCTGGAAAGAGTATAAATGCCATTTTGAAAGAAAATCAGCATGGGCACTTCAGACTTCCCTTTCATTAAAACTGTGTTTATCATAAACCATTCACTGTGTTGATGGAAATTCTGTACCCTGAACAGGTGTCTGGTTTTTAACATGGAAGAGGAATATAAAATTAAACTGGTGGATGCAGAAAATATATAGAGACTCTCATTTTTGTACTTCAAGTGCTCTGATTGCCAATCATTCTTTTTCTAAAGGACAGTGACAGTCCAACATATTTTTAATCTTTTTCTGTAGCAACAAGTGGGAGGCTGGGAAAATGTAACAACCACAAGTAAAGTGAAATGAGTCTGCAAAGAGGGATGATTGCAATAAAACAAAGCACTAAAATAATGGTTTTCTTCCACTTCCTTCAGATTAAAGACTGCTTGGTTTATAAACTGCATTGTTGTTGAACTCCAGGTTCCCTCTTACGTTTGGTGCTTTTTATTTTAAAAAAATTAGGAGCAAAAACACAAGAACAGCAGTGACAATGCAACCAACTCCTACGGGTCCTGCTACGTCCACCATTACAACCATTATGTGTACTGGAGGCAACTGGTCCAGCGGCCTATTTGATGTCTGCAGTGATAAGAAAATTTGTAAGATTATCTGCTGTTCTTCTTTTAGGGTTGTATTCCTGATCACATAGGATAAATTAGTATTTTTTAAGGCTGATTTTGAGACCTATGATTAAAAACCTTCACTCCATAGAAGATAAATGTTGGAATACTTTGATGAAATTGAGATTTGCAGGATAAAAGGAGTAGCTTTCAATCCATGTTGTTATCACTGGTAGCTTCCACATGGTGTGAGATCATGGAGACCAAGTTGATCATGTTAGGAACGGGGTGAGGATGTTGTGGAGCACATCCAAAGAACAGACACCACGCCTTGGTCTACATGCAGAGCCAGGGAACATTTGTTTCTTGCTGTGCAGTTGCAGGCCAGGGGTAGTAGAGCAGCACAACTGGAAACAGCCCCAGAAGTGGACCATATCTAGAGCCCAGCAAAAAGTCACAAGGCTCTGGAGTGCATTGTGGTCTGCTGCTGTTGCCACCACTGTTCTCATGACAGTGGTAGGAACAGAAGCAAACAAAGGAAGGCATGGCAGACCACTTTAAAGACCTCCGGCACCCGGATTTATTAAAACCCATTCCCAGGGGAACCAGTTTTAATAGCTCTGTGTGCACGGTAGATCCGGTTTTGCAGGGTAGATCCGGATCTAAGAGATCCGGATCTACCCCGCACCCCTGCCGCCCCGCACGCGGCGTGGATCCGACTTGGAGGCACGACCCTCCCCTGTCTCGCCATGATTGGCTCGCCGGAGCCAAGCATGGCGAGCCGGGGGACTTCCCCACCGCGGCTCACCCTGGCCCCAGAAGCGGTGAATCACCGCTTCTGGAGCCAGGGTGAGCTTGCCTAAAGCCCACCCTAGCCCACCCCACTGGGAGCGCAGCGCAACCCCTCATTACCTCTTGAGGGTCGGCGTCGTTCTGAGGGTCTTCGCCCAGGATGCCGCGCGCCTGCGTCCTGCGCGGCTCCTGAGTTGCTGGGGCTGCTACTGGCAGCCCCTGCCCTCAGGAGGCGTTCTGAGCAGGCGCGCTGCCTACTAAGGGAGCTGCACTATCCAGGCAGAATGGCAGAAAGTCAAAGAAGAACCTCATTGGAACAAATGGCAGGTTATTTTTTTAATGTAAAAAGATCAAGGATGCATCTAAACTCACCAAACTTATCAGAGGCTTTCCTGGTTGTTCCATCTGACCCCCTTCCCCAACTCACATGTCAGTTTTGGAGGGTACAGCTCTAAACTAAAATAGGCAGGATTCTCTCGAGAGCTGCTGGTTGCATGCATACAGGGAAGGAAGAATCCTTCTCATAGGATTTCATTTCTCTTAGTCCTGTCTTGCTTGCAATGCAAAACAGAAAAAGGCATGTTATTCACTCAAGATATCACTCACACACTACCCCCTTGTAGGGTATACCACAGTCTCTGTGTTAGTGGTGTGACACCACGAAATCATCCGCCACCACCCCAACAATGACATTAGGGGTGTTTTTCCACTGTCACTAAAAGTACCCATTAAGTACCCATTAATGGGTACAAAAATGCCATTTCATACCCATTAATGGGTACTTAATGGGTACTTTTAGTGACAGTGGAAAAAAAACCCTAGGTTGCTGATGACATTGGATAAACTCAGCGCCCTTGCCAGTATCCTGTCTGGGTCAGTGCTCAAAGGCTAATATCAGCCTGAGATTTTAGCCAAGGTAAGAAGGACACAGGTGATGCAGCATCTCCATGCTTGACTTGTCACTGTCTACATTTTCCTTGTGCCTCTTTCAGTGTGCAAACTGACAATGTAGACAGCAGAAGATGTTCAGCCCAGGTAAGGTAAAAGGAAAAGGTAGGGTTATTTTTTTTAATAAGGTAAGGTTTATGGTCATACGCTGTATTTCTGTGCTCTTCGGGGCATCCCCATGCACATTTGGTCCAGTACTGAAACCGGGCTTTATTCATGAACGATAATTAGGATATAAATAAAAATTTCATGGTAAAGAGGATATATATTAAATGAGGAGAAGAAGTATTTTTTCCCTTTCCTTTTTTCCTTTGTCTCTTTTTTCTTCTTTCTTTTTTATTTCTTAAGTTAAGAAAATGAGTTCTATAGTTAGCATTATTGGAATAAGGTGGAGTGTATTAGATGGTAAGAAGGTTGAGATAGTTGTGAGTTAAAAATATATAGTCTGGGCGTAAAAAAATAAAGGTCAGAATAAGAAGCTGTGTAAGAGTTCAGATTAGAAATGTTAATAAAAATGTTAAAGAAAGATGCCTAAGGACATTAAGGACATATATTACTTTGATAGAAATATAATCTGGTTATAAGTCGAACAGGCAGATTAGAATATTCTTTTAGTTTTATCTTATCCGATCCTTCCTTTTCAATACTAGTAATTTAGATTTATATTATAAATGTTCAAAAGGTTGGTATTTCTTGGTTGTAAGAATTATGAAGAATGAAAACAAATAAGGCTAGTTCTGACAAAGGAACTGGTCAGCTGATCAATGGAGTAAGAAACTTTCAGGGAGTAGACAAAACAAAGAAGACCGAGAGATGCTGGAGAAACAGGAAGTTATCAAAGACAAGAAGAAAATGGACTTTACAAGAGACTAATTAATGTTTTGTGTAATGTTTTTAAGTTGTCAAAGAAAAAAATCTTTTAATAAAGAATATATATATAAAGAGATAGGAGTCTGTTGTCCACATGCTAATGCATGCTATGGTAGGCCTCACTTAGTGCCTGCATGATCATGCAGACTGCAGGCCCCTATTCTAGGATATGATCCAGAAAAAGGCTAAGTGCAGAAAGGCCCAAATTTACAAGCTGCTGAACTCTGGTCCAGCTGATGCTGAACCATAACATTCCAGACTGTTTGAATTTCTTCCACAGAGAAAGTTTTCATGGTAGATTTCTAGCATCTTGAGAAAGTCCATGCTGGATATTTTGTTGTTGGGCATCTTTTATTGCTGCTAGCAAAAGAGCATAATCTCAAGATAGGAAAGGCATTGCGAACAGCTTCTCCTGGAATAATTTGAAGATTATGTAGAAGATTACATTTTTAATGATAGGCATCAGAGTGCTGCTATAGTCAGATGGTAAAAGGATTTGGGCATCCTCTGCATCATGTGATTTGACAACCACTCGTCTTGGAACATTCATAGAACGAGGCAAGGTACTGAGAATCCAGAAAAGAAAAGTTCTTTGATCCATATAGTCGTAGGCTATGACTGTTTAGTGATGCATCCAGCCCTGGCCAAGGAAATGGACTTTTCCAAAGCCCAGTAAAATGTTAGCAGGTTCCAGAATGGGGTTGGGTTGCTCCTGCCACTGCTTATCTATCCACACCATTGTGGCAGAAATAGAACACAGCTTTAAATTCACAAGGAAGATAACTTCAATATTGTCTCCCTCAGGAGGGCAGTTTCCATGCCTGTGAATGGGCCAGGTGTAGTGTCTCAGCAGGCATAACAACAATAAAAACAATGTTAAAAAGGAGTAGCCTGGAACATGGGAAATTTTTTTCTAAATGACTAAAATAAATCCATTACCCATGTGAAATAACAGCTTACACGTTCCAGTTAGAAAATTCATAAAACTACTTATTAAAACTCTGGATATACATCTCAAAGTTGAGAATTGTCATATCTTTGCAACTCATCAGAGAAATTCCAAGAAGTATGACAGCAGGTATAGTCTGCAATTAAAGATACAATTTTAAAAATATAGTAATATATTCCAAATATGGCAAGATCTAGTGGAAACTCCAATGGTGAATAGCAACCACCAGCAAATTCCTAGGTGTATACAAACATCTTCAGCAAGTGCAGCAGCTGGTCTCTGGTGGTAGTTAAATGGCAGGCAAGCAATCAAGAGCTGAAGAGATAATACCAAAAAGAGCTCCAGAGCAGACCGAGATCAAAGTAAAGATCAAAAGTCAAAGAGGTCAGGAGCTAATGAATTAAGCAACATGAACCGTGGAGAAAGCCAAAGGAACCACAGCGAGGCAGATAGGGCACCTCAATTTGAGTCAAACATCCATATAACTGAAGGGCTTTTTATACTGATTCCTGAAGGAGACAAGCTAGTATCCTGCCCTTCAAGGCAGGACCTGATTTTGAGCTTTTAAAAAAATCTAAATGTAATGTTCCAGGCTGATGCTAAGAGCACCTGAAAACCACAGTGCTGAACTGGTTTGGTTCAAATGCTGGTGGCTGCATTTCATTTTGGGCTCTGATGGGGTTTGCAAAATTCCAAGTATCTTTTAGGGCTCTGACATTTCTGCACTTAACCTCAGTTAATCCGTATTATCTAGATCCATATTAGTTAGATATGGATCAACCGCAGGCAGAGGTGTCTGCATTGTCTGGGCTTCAGAACAGGAAATGTGTGCTAAAGGGTGGTTCTGTATTGGCTGCTGAAAAATGGATTAAAGAAAATCAGTTTCCTGGGGAGCCATCCTCCGGAGGAGGATGGATCCTGCAGGATGGATCTTTTGGGTGCTATGCAGAGGCCGCAGCACCCATTCTCAAAGGCAGCCAGCTTCCTGCTCTGCCGACGCTGCCCCCAGAGCCGTGGGACTGGAGCATTCAGCTGCCAGTCACTGTGTGTTTTTGCCAGTGTGTGGTGTGTGGGGGAGGGGCTCCAGAGGCAGACTGACCTGCTTCTGTCCCTCTCAAGACGGTGGCCACTGGCACCTCTGTCCCCTCACCTCTCCATGTGCGGAAGCGTCCTGCTTTCACATGGATTGGGGCAAGGGGACGGATTGAAGACCTGAGTTTTCAGGTCTTCCCGGAGGACGGAATTCTCGGTGGCAAGACCCCATTAAGGCCGGATCTTACGTGCTGCTTTGTGGAAGCAGCTGCCTGGAAGGGTCCGTCACCTGTCGTCCACTGTAGAACATAAGTTTGTAAGTGTCTTGTATGTGTGTCTAATATGTGTTTAATGGGGTTTCCACGACCAGTGCGGAAACATCCAAAAAGTGGTAGCATGGATGTAGACTACATTTATCTGGTCCACCACTAATCCAGGTTAGTGAGCCCTTAGCACAGTTGTGATCTGGATCTTACTGCTCCTTGATCTAAATAGCTGTGCAGACCATGTGTTCTTAGCAGTTCCTTGATTTGGATTAACAAGTACATGCAGAAAGGGCCTCTGTTGGTTTTGTTTTGTGCCCCTTTTTGTGATCAACTTTGCTGCTTATTTATGTCATCAGAACAATTGTGTCTAGAATCCAAGCAAAGCAGGTTGTTAGGTTCTGACTCTATGGAGAAAAGTTGGTTATGGCAGCCATTGGGGATTCTTACTGGTCAAACTGTTCTCTGAATATCCAATATGCTAATAAGCACTTTCATCCTCTGATCACAGCCTCCTTGGTTGTGCTTATGACAGGTGTCTGTGGCTCACTGTGCAGCCCATGTCTGGAATGTAGTCTTGCAAGCCACTTTGGAGAGTGCTTTTGTTTCCCACTGATGCTGGGTTCCACCTTAGCTCTGAGAGTTGGCACCAGAGAGCGATACAAAATCCATGTAAGTCTGCATCCGTAGACAAACCAGCTCTCACAATGCATTTCCTGCAAAACTGTATTCTTTTCTGTGCAGCATATATAGCTGGTCTTAATAAAAGAGCACAATTGTTTTCTCTTGGTTTGAAACTGACTTGAATTCCTGCATTTCCTGCTGCTATATATCTGTTTGCTTTTTTAATCTCCATTTTCTAGACCTGATCGTGTTTTAAATTATATTTTAGCATAGTTTGATCATTCTAAACTAAAACATGGTAGTTGTTGGAAATGAAGTTGCATGGTGTTTTATTCCTGCAGAACCTCTTTGCAAAGGGGTTTCAGATTACTTGGAGAAGATACATTTGGGCATCAGATTGTGTCTTCAACAAACTCATTCCTTCTGGCAGGCAGAGCTGCAGTTTAGGCTCTGTTGAGAGGGCAGGGTATGCTTTAGTGAGCTAATGAATAGCAATGACTTGAAATCTTTGTAAGGGTGAAAAGTTCAGCTGAAGCACAGCATAAAAACGGAGGACTTCCTTGCACACTTCTCTACTGTCCTCAGCAAACAGTCCCATAGGTCTACTCCTTGAGAAATAAAAATCTTTTATGCTCTTAGCATGGAGAAGGCCTCTGTGAAGCAGAGCAAATACATTGAAGACTTTTGAATTGCTTCTTCTCTTCTCTTCTCTTCTCTTCTCTTCTCTTCTCTTCTCTTCTCTTCTCTTCTCTTCTCTTCTCTTCTCTTCTCTTCTCTTCTCTTCCTTCCATCCTTTATTAAAAAACACAATACAGTAGGGCAGCATTTATTTTATAATAGCTTGACAACTCCAACCAAATACCCATGTTTTTAAACTAGTGGACAAGAGCAGTTCCCTCAAAACCATTTTCTGGACAACACAATTTTGTAGCTATCACAAAGAAAATGGAGAATGAACAAAAAACCTTGGAAGCTAAAGAGTTTTGGTTGAAATTTACAGGCAAGAAATATGGAATCCTCTTAAAGTGCCTGGGAAACAATATTTTGTCATATACCCTTAATCCTAACGTGAAGAATTACATGTGAAGAACAGTTTTCATCATATTAGATTTACATTCCATAGTATTATAATATGAGAGTCAAAGATAACAGTCGTAGGCATTTGTGGACATTAATGTAGATGAAGAGAGGAGAAGGCAATATCCTTTCAAGGAAGTATAATGCAAGAGGACACCTTAATTTACACCGTGAATGTGGAAATTGGGTGGAGAACCCTTGGCCTCCCAGTCACAGCCAGGATATTTCTTCCTTTGAATATGACAAGCCAGTGTGAAGGCATCAGAATTGAAGGGAGAGTATCGCTCACTTCAGTTCTAATGGCCATGGGCCAGTTACTATGCTTGAATACCCAGAACACTGCTGAGGGAGCCAGCAAATCTCTTCAAGCGGCAGTGGTTAGGGATCTGCACGAATATTCAAAACATTCAGAATTTGATCAAATTCATTGAAATTTGGACATTCAAATTTGAATCAAATGGCTCTACATTCAAATTTAAACATTTGAATGAATTTTGAATCTTTCAAATAATTTGTACGAATTATTCAGACATTCGTATCTGTATGTATACATATGCATTACATATGTAACTGTACGCATTTTATTTGTATCTGTGCACATTTGTACGGAGGCTTATGGGATAAAAATGGGATGTGTACAGATGCATATGCACACATACGAATGTTGGTGAGATTTGTATCTCCAAATACAAATTGAATATTCACATAGATAATTGAATTTTAAACATTCGAATAGATTTGAATCTTCGGATATTTGATTTGAATAGAACTGAATGATGAAAATTGCATTCGTGCACACCCCTAGCCATGGCAGGGGAGAGGGACAGGGACAGCACTAGCAGGACCACTGTTGCAAAAGGAGAGTTGACTGAAGAGCTCTCCACAGCTGCAAATAAATAAGAAAAAAGCAGTAGTGTAAATATCAATAGTCAAAGCAGCAGTTTTAATAATGGGTGTTTAAAATATTGAATAAATATATTAAAATACAGATTTATGACAATACACGTTAATCAATAGTTTGCAGACATTCTTAAGCACCATCTCTGGGCTTGTTGAATGTTTTTAAATGACAGTCTGGGTGAATCCCCACAGCAAGCTTATTTCGCTTTCCCTAAACCGAAATAATAGAACCTGATGCAAACGCGAATTTGCCTGTTCCCATTACTTTTAACTTAACCGCATTGGATCCGGATTCTGAGGATCGTACGTGGTGTACGTGACTCAAGGTGGGACTCAAGTGGCTACTTTTTAAAAGCCACTTTTCAGGGCTGCCCTGCCCTGTTCCTCCTGGCATGGATGCGCCACGCATAAGGGACCCCTTCACCGAGCCTGGCTGGATGGCTGCCGCTTCCATGGATGGAGGAAAAATGGCAGCAGGCAGCCAGCCAGCGATTCTTTCCCATCCTCTCCCCATTGCTCAGGGCACACAGCAGCGGCGGCAACCTTAAACAATCACATTCAGCTGCTTTCGTCCCTTTCCCTTTCTAAAGTCAGAACTCCAAAGAGCTAGAATTGCACAAAATTGCAACATTGTTATTCCAACCATTAAGGTGTGAAGTGGTTCCAGCGCTACAGTGTAGCGATCCCTGTTAAGTGGATTTTTACACAGAAATCACTGTCTTTGGAAGCAAGCTATTGGGAGAGGGAAACCCTAAACATGGATTCTCATCTCTTAAAATGGTACTGTCCACCCAGTAAAAAATGTAAAACATTTCAAGCGCACAATCCGGAGTGAGACCTGTTGAAATCAGGATTGAGATTCACCACGCTTTGGGGTGGTTTAACACGGGAAAACTGTGTTAAGCCAAACTGCCGTGCGGACTCCAGGGACTGAAAACGTTTTGAATCCAAGATAAGGTTGCCGTGAAGACACGGCCTCTGATAATCCAAATTTTATAACAATAATAGGGCTTTTGGAGAGGGAAGGGGCAAAGCAAGTTCTACCAAAATCTAATTTTTATGATCTATTATATCTTATATGTCCCAAATGTTTCTCTCCTCATGAGTAATTTATGTGGTACTTTGTTCTGGAATCCACTGTGAAACAAGTATTTGGCCAGATTTGATTCTGCCCTCCCCCATGAAGTCACAGCTCTCTTCTGAGCTCTCACAGCCCCACCTACCTCACAGGGTGTTCTGTTGTGGGGAGAAGAATAGAAAAGCTTTGTCAGCCGCTTTGAGTTCTCTTAAATGGGTGAGAAAAGTGGGGTAGAAAAGCCAACTCTTCTTCTTCTTCTTGATGGTTTAATGGCCCCTCCCAGCTCTGTGATTCTTTAATCGTTAATCCTTTCAGTGCAAACAGTGTTCACATGTTCCAAATCATGTCCTGTTTCTTGGAAATGCTTAACTAAAGGGTCTTTTGTGATAATTCCAGTGTGGCCATCTCTGGTAGTCACCAATGACCCACTTCTTTTTTCATGAGGAAAAGTTTCATATTTTGTAATTTTTCAGGTCTGCTTAGTTGATTAGTTTGTTGTAATAGAATTCATTAAGGAACTACATCCACCAAATGCAGTTTACTATGTTTTTTTCAGTTTACAACAAACCAAAATATTCTCCAGATTTGAACCATTTTTTTGTGCAAACATAGATGGTCCCTGACACAAGGGATATGTAGGTGCCATCATCTAATATTAATATACTAATTAAAGGTAACAATCATATGTGAGGGAGCCAAGGCTGGATCTATACCTCATTGGGAAGTCTGCATGGTCTGCACAATCTTTCTCCATAATACTCTCTGTGACCTCCACCCTCTGTCTGGGTAGGTTACATGCATTATGAACCTTCTTGTAATTCCAAATGCCTGGGCAGCCTGCCAAGGAATATGCACAAAATCATATTTATTTTTATTTATTTATTTTTCTATCCTGCTCTACACCCGTAGGTGTCAGGGTGGGTAACAACAGGGCCTGCATCTGATCCAAAGGTCATACAGTGATGTGGAAGTAGAGGAGCAGTTCAAACTGCTGTTCACACATTCCATTTGCATCTAGTATTTGCATCAAATGTAAGAATAAGTGTCTGAATCTTTTTGCATTCCAATTCCAGAAGCAAATCCTCAGAGGTAACTGCTAATTCAATGTATATAAAAAAGATGAGCTTCTTGTCGTTGTATGTAAGTTAAAGTTTACCATAATGTCTCAAATCCACAAATTATTCAAGTATCTTAAGTCTCACTGTTGATCTAATCTAACAGAAGACTAATAAAATTGCACCTAAATACTTTTTATAGATAATAATCTGTTCAGAAAAAAATCCTTCTAATTCTTGGGATTGTTATGTGAGGGGCAAATATAGATTTATAGTAATCTCAGAGACTTGATAATAACAGTTATTCTGGAATTGAAAGAGGAAAAACATACAGTATTCATTAAAAATGCACATGGCAGACAAAAAGGCTAAACCAGGAGAGAGTGAGCTATGCATACCAACACCCGCAACATTCTAATATACTGTAGCTTGGACAATGTAGTTGCAAATATTCTGAAGGCAAACCTGTTGCAGCTACATTTCTGAGAAAATAGGGATGAGGAGAAGATAGTCTGAAAACTCTGTACAGCCTTACTTCTCTACTAGCCATTAAACAATACTGGAAATGCTTATTTAAGCAGCCAGCTTGCTCACTTCTTTCTTCCCTTGAAACATGGAAAACATCTTCAAGATGTACGCCAATGTGGCCGTATTCCCATTACAAGCTTAATATGGTTTCCCTAAACCGAAATAATAGAACCGGATGCTAACACAAATTTGCCTGATCCCATTACTTTCAATTTAATTGCGTTCAATCCAGATTCTGAGGATTGTACGTAGCGTACGTGACTCAAGGGGGACTCAAGTGACTACTTTATAAAAGCTGCTTTTCGGGGCTGTCCTGCCCTCTTCCTCCTGGCGTGAACGCGCCACCCATAACGGACCCCTTCACGGAGCCTAGCTGGGTGGCTGCTGCTTGCCTGTATGGAGGAAAAACAGCACTGGGCAGCCAGCGATTCTTTCCCCTCCTCTCCCCATTGCCCAGGGCACACAGCAGCAGTGGCAACTCAAGCCCCCTTTGCCCACTCACCTCTACAGCCAAAGCCTTTAAAACATTCACACATCTCCCAGAACCTGCAGCTGCTTTCCCTTCTTTTCCTTTTCTAAAGGTCAGAACTTCCAGAATTGTGCAAAATTGCAACATTGTTATGAGGTGTGAAGTGGGTGGATTGCTACAGTGTAACCACTGCTGTAAGGGGTGGATTTTTACAATGAAATCACTATCTTTGGAAGCAAGTTATTGGGGGAGGGAAACCCTAAACATGCATTCTCATCCCACTAAAATGGTACCATTCCCACAGTAAGAAATGTAAAACGTTTCAAATGCACGAACTAGAACAAGACCTGTTGAAATGAGTGTTAACATTTACAATGCTTTGGGGTGATTTAACATGCAGAAAGTGTGTTAAGCCAACCTGACGGGGGGACTGCGAGGATCAAAACCGTTTTGAAACCGTTTTAAGTTTGTAATGGGAGTTCACCCTGTAAGGGTGAATCCCCACGGCATAGTTATCTTGAATTCAAAACGTTTTGAGTACTCCTTGGCCAGATGGGAGATCGGCTTAACACGGTATTTCCGTTTTAAACCACCTTAAACCGTTTTAAAATAAATCCTGATTTCAAGAGGTCTCACTCCGGATCCTGCGCTTGATGCGTGTTTCATTTTTTACTTTGTGGACAGTATCGTTTTCAGGGATGAGATTCTGTGTTCAGGCTGTCCCTCCCCCAATTACACTGTAACCAATGGGCTGTCCGTATTCTAGGCACGTCATGCTTAGGATTCCCTCCCCCAATAGCTTGCTTCCAAAGAGTGATTTCATTGAAAGAATCCAACCTCGAAACAGCCACTACCTCCAAAGCTACACTGTAGCGATGTAGCTTAATAACAATGTTGCAGTTTTGCACAAGTTCTGAACTTTAACAGGTGATTACAGAAGGTTTGTCAGCCACTTTGAGCCCCCTTAAATGGCTGATAACAGAAGGTTTGTCAGCCACTTTGAGTCCCCTTAAATGGCTGATAACAGAAGATTTGTCAGCTGCTTTGAGTCCCCTTAAGGGTGAGGGCAGAAGGTTTGTCAGCCACTTTGAGCCCCCTTAAATGGCTGGTAACAGAAGGTTTGTCAGCTGCTTTGAGTCCCCTTTAACAGGTGATTACAGAAGGTTAGTCAGTCACTTTGAGCCCCCTTAAATGGCAGGTCACAGCTCTCTGCTGAGCTCTCACAGCCCCATCCACTTCACCGGACCATCCCAGGATTTTTTAATTTAATTTTTTTTCGGGGGGGGGAGAAAAAAGAAAGAAAGAAAAAATTCCCCAGAGCGCTGCTGGCTGGCTCTCCCTCCTTCCCTCTCTCTCTCCCTCCTTCCCTCTCTCTCTCCCTCCTTCCCTCTCTCTCTCCCCCTCTCTTTCCTGCTGGCAGAGAGATCTAGTCGGCAGTAGCGCGAACACATTGCTGGCTGGCTCGCGCTCTCCTCCCGCGCGAGCCCTGAGCGGAGCCCCCAAGGAAAGAAGGAAGGAGGGAAGGAAGAGAGGAGGCAAGCAGGCCGGTTGTTTTTGCGTGCCGGCCCCCTTTTTCCCTCCCCGCCGCTTCGCTCTCAGGCCGATTTGCA
>MTQE01002208.1:68268829-68290566 GCA_014337955.1 Aspidoscelis marmoratus
TATTTCGATTTCGTTAAACTGAATTAAGACATGCCATGGGGATGCCCCCTAAGAGATGGAGACTCAGGAGAAGATGATCAATGAACAATTCAGTGTTATGCTTGCTCTCAGTTGTGCTAGTAGCCTTTTCTTTCCCTCTACTCCCTCCTATAGTTTATTACAAATATGCTAAAGGAACAATCTGCTTCTGATTGAAAAAGAATGAAGGATCATCAACACTCTTGCTTAACTAGTCCTAAAGTCCTTCAGCCCAAATAATAGTCACTGCTTATTTCAGATAGCATGGTTTGCCTTAATGGTCATAGCTCTGTGGTAGAGCAAGTTGCCTGCAAAACAGACCCCCAGCCTCTCCCCAGAAATGGTGAATAGCAATCCATTTCTCTATCTTTGCCAAGAGAACCATCCATGTAGTCAATCAAGACTTGGTTATGGTTCAATGGTACTCAACAGTGAGTTTGTTCTACTAAAATTCCACCCTTTTTGAACTAACATCACAATTTGTAGCATCAGCATTTGAGATGGCCTTTATTTATTTATTTTGTTGGAACTTAGAGGACTAGCTACTACTGGGATGGAAGATGACCTGATGCTGTAGGAACGAAGAAAGCAATGACAAGCCACTTCTGCATTCTGAAGAACATTGCCCAGCTGTTATTTATGTTATGATGTTCTATTCATATAGTATTAGATAACACTTTGAACAAACTGTGGAGTCCAACTGGAGGATCTTTCTGCACTAAAAAGCTGTGATCTGAACCAGTGAATCTGGCCAGTGAGGTCTGCTGGAACATAGTTATCTGCAAGACAGGCACTGGTCCAGAACAGCTCCCATAGGCCCTAAATTTTGAATGAGCTTTGGGTTTGGCCGCTGAGTGTTCCAAAGGGATAGGAATAAAAGTTCTTAGCTTTGGAACCCCTGGGAAATCCATTTTGGTGGCACATTTTGTGTTTTGTTTGCCTTCATGTTCTGCACTCTTCTGCTTATAGTCCTCAATATTGAGGACTACTGATAATCGAGATCAAGGGCCTCTTGATTTGGATTATGTTCATCCTATGTGGATAGAGTATAGCATGAGTGGGGAGGATCTCTTGTACTCTGCACTAATGTTTGGAAGGGGGGGGCTTAGTGCACTTGCTAGTAAGGAATGTATGAAAACCTTCCTATATGGCAAAAAAGACATGGGTGAAAATGGTAGACTATATGAAATAACTGAGAGGAAATGAGAGCTGGCAAAAGGAAATGGAAGATAATTTCCCCATTTTATGATAAATGGCTTTTCCCAAGATGGATGCCAAGGGGTTGGGTGGAGGGCATTATATTGTTATGAGTGAGATCTTTTGGATTTGTTTATAATGGACTTATTTGTAATTTTGGAAAAAATAAAATATTTTATTTTTAAAAAACTTCTTAGGCTGTGGTTTCACCTTTACTTTAATTTTTCTTCTGCCCTTAATTCCAGCCTGGTTACATCTTTAAATGCTAAACCATTTTTTTAATGTGTGAATTTTCCTCACTCTATTTGGTTTTCCCTTATTTGGGCCAACACAGCACTAAAGTTTTAATTCCCTTCCAGGAGGCCACCATTCCGGCTCTCTGTTGCCCAGAAAATGATACCATGGCAAGCCTCTGCTCTGAGTCCTGCCCCTCGCCATGACAGACCTTTCTTTGCCTTCTCACTGCCTCTTGCTGCAATTCCTTTGCTCTGTTGTCAGATCTGCCTCCTCACACCCTCTGCTGTGATTCCTTTATCATCTGATCTGCCTCCTTGCTCCCCCTCCCCCTCTGTGATTCCCTTTGACAGCAGCAGGAAACTGTAACAAAGTTCTTCCAGGCCCCAAACAGCTTGGATTTGGTTGCCTTCCTGATGTGGATTAAAATGCTAAGGTGTAACCGTGGCCTTTTTGAGGAACCAGAAAGTGCAGATAGGTCATAAGTTTCAATGAGATTTCTCATCAAAGCAACACGTATAGTAACAATGCATATTGCCAAAGAATTATCATTCAAATAGAGATGAAATTTTCAGAGGTTCAATACTTCAAGTAGAGCTTGCTGGTTAATGGTGTGTTGAGTAAAAGGTAGTTAGGGATGTGCAAGATTAGATTTGCTTTTGGAAATTTGATTGAGTATTTTGTATTTGCAGACATTTGCATCAAAGGTTGGGTTTTCACGTATCCAAAAAAATGAGCCAGTCTTTCCCTTGTGAAAACAGTTTGATTGATCATTCTAGTTTTGCTGTGCTTTTGGTCATGAAAAGACCTTTTTTCAATGGAAAAAAATTAAATTTTTCTTTGGAAAAAATGCAAAATGAATGTGAAAAAGTTTTTTCAGTTAAATTATTCAACAGTGAAATGCATTAATAGATGTTCATTTCAACAACAAAACATGCAAGTTTTTTTCATCCACATCCCAAAGGGTCATTCTCACAGCTACAAGATAAACACTTCAAATAAGGACCTGAGGAGGCTTCACATAGCCTGAGCTGTGAATTAAAAAAAAGAGAGTAAAAGAGGTCAAGTTGCATTGCAAGCATAGGACTGGTTAACTGTAGACTGCAACAACAGAGCTCTTCAACTTTATTTTGAAACCATTCTACACTTACATAGCAAATTAGACTCATTTTGAACACTATTATCTTTGCATTAATGGTTTCTATTTAAAAGGGTGATGCAGCATATGATAACTGCAAAATTGAAGGAAATGCTAAGTATTTTTTGCTGATTTATGAGCTCTTCCAGTTTTGAAGGTCTGAATGTTCTCTGTGAGAAATATCTTAAGTGTGGAACAGGCTTCTGACTTTGGCTAAATTGGTGATTGCTGCTTACCTAGATATGTGTAACAGATCTATGACTTTTTTCAAGGCATGATAAGGAAGATTATACAAATTACTATGATGTGTTCTTCACTTTCTATTCACATGTATATTCACAATGTCCTTGCTATAACCCAATTTAAATACTTCATTTGGTCCTACTCAACCTTTCTTTCTTCACTCTAAGATGTTGGCCTGTCCCGCTTTAGTCTTCAATAGCACACTGTATGTGCAGCAGACTGCTTCTGGAATGGTGCCTACTTGTCCACTAACTTAGAATGGATGCCTGGCTGAGCCTTGTCTCCACACCAAGTGAACTAACCATCTCAGACAGCAGCTTCTGGGGTGTCAAGGAAGGACAAAAAATTGTCATTTATAACTTATGGGTGTCTTTTTAATTGCAAGCACAGGGAAAGTAGCTTGTAGGATCCCCCCCCCCCCCAGCTACAAAAGTAATGTGGCTGTGGTGGACATTGGACACTTTGATTTAACAAGAGGAGGAAAGACTATTCTCTGGTCCAGTTCAGGCTGCAACATGTATCAATCAAGCCCTGCAGGTGTAGTGGAAGTGCATTGCCATGTTCCACTGCTATATCCCATAGGGCAAAGGTTCTATCCTGGGGCATACTTAAGTCATAAAGTGTTCTGTCAAGTTCCTGAAGGTTTGTTATGTGTTATCTCTTCTACTTGTTTGAACTGAGTGAATCATTACTATGTTGTAGGAAGTGTCACTGAGTATGTGTTTAAGATTGCACTGTAAATTGCTTAAGAACTTACAGGTTCTTGAACTGCTCTGCGGGCAATTACATCTGACAGATGATTCAATGCAAGCTCTTCAGATCTGGCAATTAATTAGCTAAGCATATAAGTGTAAACTGTGTTGCTCATTGACCCAAGAACTACTGCTTATGAATCTGGCCAGTTAAACAGCTGAACTCATGTCTGTGTAATTTATACTTCCAAAGAACATGAACTGCTCTTATACAGAAAACCAGTGACTGCAGTAAGCTAGGTACAACCCTATGAAATGTGTCAACATGTGGGTCTTTTTAGCTTGGGATGGAAAAAGGCAAATAATGGGCAAACAGGGTGTCAAAAGTATATGGAGGAAGAATAGAGAAATGCTTTCTGTTCTGTCTTATAATGAAAGAAAATGTGGGTCATCGCATGAAACCCTTGGGCAATGTTGTGCTCCTCTTCTACTTTCATAGCTTTTAACTGGCAGAAGTTGTAGTCATACAATGGACCACCATAGTCCTATCTATGACCAACTTTGTTTTTGCTTGATTTTCTTTGCCTTGTGATCAGTTTGAAGTATTTGAATCAACCTTCAGAATCAACAAAGCAGTCACCAAAATATGGAGGGAATGAGCCATTTGTGAGATGGCACAGCTGTTACTGGAAACTTCTGTGTAACACAAATCATATTGTACTCTAGCAATATCTTGTGGCTTTTCATAGAAATTGCATCTCTATGATTATCAACTACTTCTATACTATGATATTTCCATAGAACGATCAGTATTATATGAAGGAGGTCACATTTTAGCAACCAGGTAAAAACAGAACAGCAAATCACATAAGAATGAGAGCTATGTATTAAGATGCTTCAAAAAGGAGACAAAGTGGGGAGCTATAAACTCGCTTGTGGGCTGAAGGATTGAAAGTGCTGTGAAAAATTCAGAGAAATGATAAAAATGTATAATTATTCCTTGCTGATTTGTATAATCCAAACGTGGGATAAATTATACTGACTTAAAAGGACATCAATTTTACATGAGGTAAGACAGAAAAGAAATTGTTAAAGACCAAAATTTTAACTCCAGCATTGAGACACTTTTGACTGATTTGATTTCTCTTCTCATTATGCATGTTCCTAGTTGAATACGTGAAGAGATCGGGCATTTGCTTAAGAAAGAAGTTATTGCTAGGGGCACAGTCACCATATTGTTCTTTTCACATGTGCAATAAGTTTCATTACTGGTGCTTCTTCCTCTTCTCTCCTAGAGGACAAGGCAGTTATTAAACTGGAGAGTAGGTGTGCTTTACAGTTTTTAAAAAAGATCCATCACTGTAAAACATGTCCACCCCCATGCCAAACTTTCCTCATCCATCTTGCTCTATTTTGGTCTTTCTAAGGAACCTATCACCATGGCATCAATGTGCTGAAGCATCCTACACAAGCAGCCTGCTTTAGATATCTCCTGCCTTGGCTTAAAATAGTTCCATGTTGTTCTACAAAAAGCACTAGTTTCACAATTTTTCATTTTCTTCCCTGCTGCTCTTAAATTCACGTGAATGTATGCAAGCTAAGTCCCTCTTTCCTTTTCAACCTGATTCTGCCAGTGGAGTGTGCTGTCAGAAGGCAGTGGGTGGAATATTAAACAGGTGATGACGGGATTGAATTCATGAAAGCTTCAGAATTCAGTCCATTACTTTGACTAGGGGGGCAGGGAGCCTGTATGCTGTTCAAGTTACATGAAGGCTTTTTGCTTGCTCACTGTACCCCTGTAGGATGCTTCCAGAAAGGACACAGGCAAACAATCCAGTTACTTCCAGCTTTTAGGTTTCCCCTTGCAATTACATTTCATACCATCTCCAACTTTGCAATTCCTTGACTTGCAGAAATGACTCAAAAGCCACGTTACTCAATGGTGCCTTGCATTCATGCCCCCACCCAAAACTGCCTGGAACTGCTGTAAGTTGTTTTGTCAAGGTTATTGGAAATCCACAGTACAGGGCCAAATCCCTCTTTGATCTGATTTATTCAGATCAAAGAGAGATTGCTGCTGCTTTGTGGATTCAAACAACCACAATGAACTGACCATTTGCTTCTTTAGATAATTGTTCATGCACCCATAGGGGCCAGTAGCCATGCATTTGTTCAAAATAAGAGCATGTAAACTCTTTAATTACCTCTCAATTCCCAGGCCTCAATAAACAAAGGATGCTGGGATTTTTGGGTTTCAAGGGCACCTCAGTACATGGCATTTGTATTACAAAACACATCAAAAAAATTAGGTTAACATAAGCTGAAGATGTCCTTGCGTCCACAGGCTGTGATCATCTCCTACCACTGACCTATAGTTACTTCCTAAAGGCAATGAGTTGGCTACAGGTAAGTGGCTTTCAAGCTAAGGGATATAATCCAAGAATAAGTTAAAACACTGGGGGGGGGGAGTTTCTTCATTCCTGTGAAATCTGTCAGCCATTTTAAGGCAGAGAAGGGGAGTATACAGCTTGCTGTGACACTTAATGCTGGCTCTTGTGTTTCGCTCAAGAACCTTTCTCTGCCATTCTGATTGTGATATTTTTGCTTAATGTCCTTGTAGACAGTGAGTGCAAATGAGACACAAATAAGTCGAAGCCATTGCTTTCTTCCTTATCTGGAGTGAGTCCTCTTACTTAGCTGTTGTCAAATTGTAATGTTCTCCAGGCATGGGGTAGTGCCAAGCTGCCAGCTGTCCTATATCCTGAGTCCTTTAGTCTTCCCTGCAGAGGCTCAAACTTGCTAATAGCCCCTTCTCCCCTTCTCCTTCTGCCTTCTTTCCAAGGTAGAGGGCAGTACCTAGCGGCAGCCTTGATACTCTTAACAAACCGCTGATTCACACTTAAAAGGACAGCTTCTTGGGGAAACCCAAATGTTAGAAACATCCAGCACAATACTAATGTGATATTTAAGGTGACTGCTTAAAAACATGTTAGTGGGTGTTACATTTGCAGGGAGGGGAACTTGGTATGCCTAGGCTTGCCTGCTTTACATTAGATCTTATTTTAGGGGTTCTGCTTCCCTACAACCCCCCTAAGTGTCCTTGGGAGCTTAAAAGTTTTTCAACACTTTTGAAAGCTCACGCCTCAAGGGCTTCTTTGAAATCTCACAGCAGGATTGGTTAAAATGAAGATGCAGAGCTTAGTGTATTTCTTTTAGCTCCTTATTTTAAACCCTCAGAAACAACTTTTTCTTATTCCCTAATCCCTTTTTGCATGGTATTTTGGCAGGAAAAAAATTCACTACATCTGTAGGTTAACTTTGACCTATTATTATTATTTCTTTGCCTGGAGATACTGGAAAAAGTCTTTTAGTTATGCTCCACACAACTACTTTGGGGTTATCAACTTCCCTTAAAACATATCCTTTCTTTGTCTTTACTTATTAAAGCTAATATATTATTGCCTCTAGAGAGGAAATCTTGGAGTCATCTTTCCCACACTCAAAAGAGCATCTGTACAGAAAAGTTGTTCTGAAGCTCAAAAAAATTGTCACACAATGAAACTGTGCATTCTTTTCACATGCCATAAAAAGTGTGGACAAAAAGGCACACCTGTGTGCACACATCCCAAAAAGCACACTACACATGGGCAAACACACGAAGCACTCTACATTCATTCAGGAACCCAGTTACTCAATCACCATCCACCACAAAGATGCACAGCAAACAAACAAAATCATGCAAAATCATGTCTTTTTTCAAAAAAGAGCCACACTAAACATCTTCCTCACTGTCGAAAGACAAATGGGAAAATGGCTCCTGGACCAGCAGAACTCATCACTGCCACAAAATGTGTTATGGGACACACGGAAAAGCATTAGATCCATGGCTGTGATTTGTAAATCATGTTACAACAAATCTACACTGTGAGGCTCTACGTTAAAAGAAGATGCACTGAACTTCATTCTTTTATATACTGTTTTTAATGTACTGTTTTCTATATTCTATGTTTTGTCCTTTTTTGATATTGTGATATTAGAGTGTTGCCTTGTTTTTGTAGATTTGTGATATTATTGCAACAATGTAATTTTTCTAAGGATGTAAACTGCATTTTAAGTAATTAATTTTGAAAGCTGGTATATAAATAAATTGATACAATGATAGAAAACAAAAACTTTTATCTGGATTGCTGGCCAAATGCTACATCTCAGCTGCAGACATCCATTTCATCAGTTTAATTTATTTTGGGGGTAATCATTCAGGTATGCTTTTATTGAAATGACACAGCAGGAGCTGTAACAAAAATCTCATGCTTCCTAACTTTGAAGGGAATGCATGGCCTTTAAACTAGCAGCAGGAACAAGATAAACAAAGCTCCGTCGTGCTGCACTGTTCTAAACACCAGTCCTAGGCGGGTTAATACAACATGGCTTTCTTATTCTGCTTATTGCTGAATGTACTGAGCTAGAAGAATTAGAGGGACTAGGCAAAAGTTACATGGATGAAGTGGGCAGAAGATAAGCAAGCAGGACAAGAAAGACACTTGGCACAGTGAGAATCAAAGTTGCTGCTATAGAGATCCAGCTGATAACTGGAGCCAGTGGAATTGTTGGGAAGAGAAGAACCGCTTAACTTGTGAGTCATTTCATCTCACCAAACTAGTCTTTGATGCACAATGCCTGGACTTTGGGACACCCAAAGCATTCAAAACTTAGACAGCGTTCAACTATGCACCAGCAAGTGTGAACTGCCTCCATTAAGGAGGTAATCTAGAAGCTGCAGCAACGGCACCCATGTGCATGTGTGGCACCATTGCCATGGCAATTGGACAATGTACCACACTACCATGCCTGAATCATTGGTCCCACATTCCACCCATCAGACATGCAAATGGAGTGTGCCGGGATTTCCCAGCCCGGCCACTATTATGGTTATAAAGCACTAAAAAGTGCTCTACTGTTATATGCACGGGGAACACTCTGGCATGTGTGGAGCCAATTCTGGTATAGCAGTGGTTCTCCATGGTGCAGATGCACCATGTGAGTATTGCTGGAATTCTCCACAGAGATAAGATGCTTAGGGATGTGCACAAATATTTGTAACATTCAAAATTCTGCTGAATTCGAACTGAATTTTGGCACATTTGAAGATTGACATTTGAATTTGAAGGAAGCTTTGTATGAAGCTTTATATGGGATTCATATGGGATTGAATATTCATATTGAATATGAATCCTACCACGTTCAAAGGGGATCTATTTGAATGAATACGATTTTTGCATTGGATATGATCTGAGATGAATACAAAAAAAATTCATGCAGATCCCTAGTAAGTATAAATTCACTGTCTTCATCCCTCCAGCCACTGTGCTGCCTCATTGCCTGTATGTTCCTGGCCATATCAGCTTTTATGATACCCTAACATGCACTATACATGGGAACTGAGGGTGGTAAAAAACATAGAGATCAGAAGGATCTATGCAGAAATTGGAGGGATATTATGATCTGCTATGTGAGTGTGCACTTCCAGGTTAACTGGAACATTTATAAATAACTGTAGTTGCAGAAGAACAAAAATGTGTAGCCTGAGTCTTAAGCTTGATTCTTTAGATGAATTTTCCATTTAATTTCATGAGGCTTGCTCACAGACAAATATGTGTATGATTGCAGCCTTAGACTATGAATTTGTCAAAATGCTGACCGTCTCATATATCTCATAAAGTGCAATCTCACAGGTTTGAAGGATGTGTTTTTCATATTTTCAACTCTGTTTGTGATTTCCCTTTTTAATAACATGGAACTATCATTACTCTTGAATCACAGAACTACTAGAGATGCTTGCTAATTTGCTGACAGTAAATATGTCAGTCAGCCAAACTCGTAAGGTAGAATCCAGAATACATGACTGGGAGATTTCCTTTATTCACTAGTATTTAAAGCGGGAAATTTATTTAAAACACATTTCAAAACCAGATATAAATTAAATCCATAAACTGAATGCATACTGAGAAGTTAAGCAAAATATAAGGGGAATATTATAATTCAGTTGGGGAACTGGGGAAGAGAAGGTAGTACAAAGAAGACCAAAATACTTTTTTTTTGCCTTTTTTCTGTTTTCAGTTCATTTGTGCAGTTCTGAAACTTAGACTACCTCTTCATGCAGTAAAAAATTACTCAAAAGCTGCTTAGAGATGGTAGTATCCAAACACTATTGCCTCTAATCCTTATTAAAGGCCACCAAAAAAAAACTTTATTTGTTTAACAGACTCAGACACAAGTACATGACTCTTGCAGACCCTAGAAAAATACTTTTATGTTACTTTTAAGAATAATTGTGAGTGCTGTCAGGGATAAATATTGCCTTGTAGCAGTTCAAGAACTTGGCCACTGAAGAAGATCTGGAAAGTTTTTAGTGTGAAATGTGTCTGGTCATAGAGAAGATGTCAAATTAAGATTCCCCTGTATTTTTTTGATATAGTTTGCAGTACCGACAGAAAACATTTTGTAACTTTTTTAAAAATAGGAGCTGTTGATATTGTTTAGTTATTTTCAACCATTATATGGGTTTACTTTGTTGCTGAATGTATATTTCTAAGAACGGTATACTTTATTCACAAAATTTATTCTTAGTTTCTTTAGATGGCTGTGGCAATGGCAATATGCCATAATAGAAGCACATTGTTCAAAATAATTTTCCAGATGTCAGGAAGCAACACCTCTTTCTATAGTAACCATCCATTCACCCAATAAACAATACATTTGTTATTGGTGAACTCATTTAATATATCACATCATGCAATTTTGATATTTGTGTTGGCAGATTCCTTTTCAATAATCCTCTTGGTTCTGAATCTCTTTATTGGAATTTTTACTTTGATGAGAACACTAGCATCCACATGCTACCATCTCTAAGTTGCTTTTGAGGTTTTTTTTTAAATGTATGTGGATGCTGTCTCACTGTGTTTTTCAAATAGCACTCTGCACACATATATTCTTCCCCTCTCAATTATATCTATCTATTGCAATGGGATTAATCTTGCTTTGCCGCTGTGATAAGTCTATTTGGATGGACACATATCCAGGCCATGACAAATCCTTGCAGTTCAAGTTTTCAATCAAAGATGCACAACATGAGATCCCTTGATATGATACAGGGAAAGTAATACTCCATCTAGTCATCACTCATACTGATGTTAAATCCTGAAAGAAGTCTTAGCATAGTTCTGTGGTTTGTTTGTTTTTTAAACCGAAAGGTCTTAGCAAGTTGCACTTGGGATCTACGGTATCATTATTTTGTCTACAGCAAAGAATGAAAACAGATCTCCAAAGGAACCAATACAAATGGGATTGCTGCTTTTTTTTTTTTGTTCAGTTTTCAGAAATAGTATTATAATTCTTTTTTGAAGGATAGGTCAGGTGGCCTGTCTGGCTAGAAAGGTCCAGTGATGAGGTCTTCATATGTGACATTCTTCTTGGATGAACGGGACTTGAGATCATATGGTTTTGACAAAGAGCTGATATTTCAGGAATCTTGTTTGCTTCTGACTGCACAGATTCAGGAACTCCTCCTTGTTCAAATTTGCCATGGGAAATGTTTGGTGATGGTAGAGAACTGTGCTTCTTGGATGGTGGTGGGCTGTAGTTCTGAAATCTCACTGTTTTCACTTGCTGAAATAGATCAGAAACCCAGAGTTACTTTGTTCCCAGAAGGCTGTCAGCACAAACCTACAAGTTCAATCATCAGACTTCCTGGCCCTGTTTGCATTTACTGACCATTATGATATAATATTATCTGCAATTCAAGGGCTGGTAAAGTCCTGTATTGGGGCCAACTGTACTTGATGGGCAGGGCAGGGCAGGGCAGGTGGGATTCCAATAGCAATGGCTGCGGCAATATGTCTTACACCCAGATGTTTCCCTGTTGAACTGCATGTGTGACTGCAGCTGCAATTGTAGCTTTTTTAACAATCCATAGCTAGGTAACTCTGGGGAGGGGATGGTGCACTCCAGGTCAGTGGTGCTGGTGTGCAGAAGCACTTGCCTTGTGAACAGACCACCACTCACTAGCAGATAAGTGCAAACAAGGACAATGTGGCAGTGCTAACTCACTTTCACATTTCCTATACTGTTGGACTCCAGTATCCACTGATTCAGTAACTGTGGTTTCAGTAAACTACGGTTACTGGATTAGTCCCCCACCCCACCCCCCATGTGCACCAGAAGGGAAAAGCACCCAGAACTGGAATGCCTATTTCAGCCTCTGGAAGGCCTATTTTGACCTCCAGAGAGTGCTGAAATAATCATGTGATGCCACTGGACTCCTCCTGCCCACCATCCATGCATCTTCACCTTTTGGGATGCACCCTGGTGGTGTCGCACACTTATTTTGGTGCTCTCCAGAAGCTGAAATAGGCCTGCCAGAGGCCAGAAAAGCATTTCCGGTTGCATGACCCCAGAACTGAAAGTGCTTTTCCAGCCTCCAGAAGGCCTATTTTGGACTCTGGAGAGCGCCAAAATAAGTGTGTGACACCACCAGAGTAGGCCCCAAAAGGTAAGGGGGCACATGGGAGGTGGAAGGGAGGTGTCGGGTGGCACGGCAATTTTGGCACTCCCCAGAGCCGGAAAAAGGCCTTCTGGAGGCCAGGAAAGCACCCGGTTCTGGAGTCGCGTGATTCCAGAACTGGAAGGCCTGCTCACGATTATCTGCGGTTTCAGGTAACCATGACAGGAGCTGGAACTTATCCCCCACAGATACGGGGGTCTGACTGTATTTCTATTTTAATCCCCAAACTGTGTACTCTGAGACACTTGGCATATACAGTATATATTAGTGGTTTTTAACCTTTTTGCTTACCGTGCCCCCCTGCCTCATATTGCCCCCCAATCACATTCCCCCCCCCACACACCCCCATTTCACATCTTACACTCACTCTGCCCACCACCCCAGCCCCACATCACTACTGCCACCCTGGCAAGTATTTTGTTTAATTTAAGTACAAATTTTGCAATAAGAAACTCATGATATGAGCCACAGTAAGCTCCAGGTCTTGTATAGAGCTTCTCCTTCTTTTGCTACAACATACACAACCAATATGATTTTGGCATTGACCACTTGGTGATGTCCATGTGCTGAGTTACCTTTTGGGCTGGTGTTAAAAGAGTGTTTGCTATGACCACTGAGTTATCTTGATAAAACACTATCAGTTTCTTCCCTGCTTCATTTTGTACTCCAAGGCCAAGCTTGCTGTTATTCCAGATTTTTTAAATTTCTTATTTTAGCATTTCAGTTCCCTATAATGAAAGTAACAGCTTTTTGGTTCTTGGTTCGAGTATCTTTCATTGTAGGTCCCTATGCAATATTATTCTTTACAGCACTGGATGTTCCTTTCATCACCTGACACAGGGTGCCTCCAGACTTCATGAAAGAAGTGGCATCCCTTCACTGCCGCTTCCCATCTGACAGATGGGACAATGAGAAGCAGTGAAGGGACACCACTTCCACTTCCTTTTTGTCTGACAGAACAATCAGCAGCTGCCACTTCCTGTTGAACAGACAGGAAGCTCAACTAGCTGCCATTAAAGTGCAGCAATCTACCCCCCTTGTATATTCCAAGATGTGTGTGTGTGGGGGGGGGGGAGGCTAAAAATGCTGCTCCCTATTGTGGACAGTGGAAGCAGCGAAGTCCCTTTGCTGCTTTAGTCCCTGTCTGGAGGCACCCACAGAAACAGCTGAGTGTCCTTTTGGCTCTGGCCCAGCTGTTTCACATTTTCTGGAGCTACTTGTAATTGAACTCCACTCTTCCCCAGTAATATGTTGGATACCTTCCAATTTGAAGGGCACATCTTCAGGTGTCGTATCTTTTATCCTTTTGATACTTTCTATGCAGTTTTTTTGGCAAGGATAGTGGAGTGATTTGCCAGTGGATCACTTTTTGTCTGAACTCTCCACTATGACCAGTCAGTTTGGGCCCTGCATGACATAACTTATAGCTTCATTAAGCTATGCAAGCCCTTCTGCCACAACAAGGTAGGGATACATGAAAGGGATCACTAGTATTTTGGGTCCCAGCTGTTTAGGGCCTTATAACATTAACTTATAAAGCCCTAGATGGCTTGAACTCCGAATATCTAAAGGGCTGTCTCCTCCCTTATAGACCTGCACATACCCTAGGATGTGTTGGTGAGGACTTCTTAGTGATAGCTCCCAGACTATGGAACAACCTCCCCTCTGAAGCGTGCCAGGCAACCTCATTGCATGTATTTAGACATCTGGTGAAGACACACCTCTTTGACTCAGAGAACAGCCCCTCCCTCCCCATGCAGATCCTGTTACTGTTTTGGATAATTAGTTTCCTTCCCCACTCTTACCTTCTCAGTGGTATTCCGGGAAGTGTCTGGCTTCACAAGAATGGATGGTGGAGCAGAAGCAGGTGGTTTCTGAGCCAACTCACTTTTCATTGGTAATTCTTTTGTGTCCAGTATTATTGAGCTACACACAGAAGGAGCCCGACTGTTTCCACCTCGGGGCACTTGCACTAGTGAAGACTCACTTCCTGTGTCAGCTGCTCCAACCCCTCGGGGTAAAGTGGAGATATGTTGATAGATGGGAGATTCTTGAGGTCGTGTATAGGAGGCAGAAGTTCTCTTGAGGGAGTTGACAAATGGAATAAGAGCTCCTGACTGCAAAGGTTTCTGTAACAATCCATCTGGGACAAGAAAAAAAAATGCATGAAAAGATTAATGTAAAAAAAGACAATAATAATGTCGCATCAGCTCAGTCTGAAAAAAAAATCAAATTCAAGAGAATGGAATGAATGGGAAAATACTGCTAAATCATAGCACCTAGTTGAATGTCTACATTCGAGCTTTGGGGACTCCAGTATATACTTTTAGAATAGATAAGCTCAACCTACAGCATTCCAGATGATGTTGGAGCCTAAGGCTGTATGCAGTAAACATCACTAGAGGATTCTGGGGATGGTTCTCCCCTTCTTGTATCCCTGCCATTGCTTTCTACAGAGATGGCAGCAGCCAGGATGACTAACTTCAGCTGATTTCCATAGAGCACAAATTGGCTGCCTGCATGGGCATTTGGTGTATTGCACTAACTTGTGGTGAATGCACTTTTTGCAATGCTGGGAGGCACCTAGTGGTATCAAAATATTAGTAACACTCATGTGGGGCAGTGATCAGAAACAGTGGGGGGAGGGGGGAAATCTCTGTGGCATCTTAGAGAAGTCTTTGAAGTGGAATTGTCTGCCCTTCCCTCTCCTCTGAACATTCTGTGCTGGAAAAGGTGGATTAGCCATGGCTCAGGGGTCTCTTTCTCTCTCTGAAGCATCCCTTATGTTTGAACCCAGTCTAAAATCCATGTTTTGCAGATGAGCTTTGAATCCTTTCTTGAGATTCAAATGAACTGCGCTTTTGTATTTGCTCACATTCATCCTATTAATCCTGCATATTTTCTCCCTTATGGCTGCCTCTAACTCACATAAAAACTCAGGGTGCCTCCACATGGCAAGAAATTGCAAGATCTTGTTTAGATCCCACAATTGTCTTTCATAGTCCCTACCAAATGGCAGGAGGCAATCCAGGGCTTTTACCTTGTCCATTGTTTCCTTGCAGAACTGATACTCTTGCAGAAGTATCCATATACAGGAAACATCCACCCACTTCCCTTTGTTTTTCCCACCTGCTTCCTAAATACAGGTACTTTTGCAAGAGCAGTGATTCTGCAGGGATTCTGCAGGGAAACAACAGACACAGAAATCCTATAGGATGAAAATCCCAACATGAGAGCTCGATTTTCCATCATGCCCATATTGTACTTGTTTGGTGCACTATCTTGGGGGTGTATTGGGATTGCGCTCTGTGTGTGTGTGTGATAGGTTCCCTCTTAGGAATGCATAATTTCTTTTTGTGTCTTTATTTGCTGTTCTGTAATAGAAGATCCTATGTTAGTGATTTATACAACTTAATTTTATTATGCATTCATAGACTTCAGATTTATTTCACTACTATTTTTTTAAAAGTATTGCTTTATATTTTGGGTATTAAGGTATTTTTTGTATAATATCCCAGAATATATCTGCTCTGAAAGTGTCAAATTTGATCTGAATCCACTTTTAATC
Organism: Aspidoscelis marmoratus; assembly: GCA_014337955.1. Classification (NCBI taxonomy): domain Eukaryota; kingdom Metazoa; phylum Chordata; class Lepidosauria; order Squamata; family Teiidae; genus Aspidoscelis; species Aspidoscelis marmoratus. Next base: position 68,284,480 of record MTQE01002208.1, read on the forward strand.
CACTCTTGATCCATGTTGTTTGGATCCGTTGCAGATGTGGCTATTGTAGGCACTTTCCCACCTCCCCAGTTTCACGAATTTCTGAACTATTCATGTAAATGTCGTATATGTCATGCAAATATATGAAAGCCATAACATTTGATTCATGTACAAATGTCTGAATTTGGCCAAATTCATACAAATAATGGATATTCTTAGTATTAACAATTATTGAAAATGCCTGAGAAATTGCATTGAAAACAGTGGCCTACATAAAAAATAGAATCTTCCCCCATTCCCTCTGGAATATCCAGAATAAAACACTATTCAGGTCCATGATGGCAGTTGCTAGGAGAAGCTGTTGGAGTCCATTCTCAATTGTATTATCAATGCAGACAGATCAAGTGTGGGCATTCTCAGATAGTATAAATATGCATGGGGGTCCTAATTGTTATGATTCATTTCGAAAGGAATAAATCATTGAACTGAAGACGTGGAATTCTATTACCCAATAAAGGGCAATTTACGATAATCATGCCATGTACTGTATACAATTAACAGTTGCTTCATTTAAATTCATTTGTAGATCACCATGTTATTCCACACCAGTTTAATTATGTATTAAATATGAATGTTTGTGGTACTTTTCCAGAATGAACATTATTCTCTCGGGACCCTGGTAAGTCCCACAGAACTATATATCATAGCAAATGTTACAGCATCAACTTGTTGAAACTCAGCAAGTCTGGTTCTTATTAAAAAAAACTCCTGCTGCCTTCTGGATAAGAAGCAGCATATGAATCTTTAGGAACTTTACAGTTGCTGCCAAAGCCTCTATACCTTCTCCTCACCTCAATTTCACTTAATGGGGTGGTGGTGGGTGGGGGGGGGGGGGGAGAATGAAATAAGACCTTGAAAATTTAAGTGAGGTGCTGATCTTAAATGGACATTTTTCTGCTCCAAAAAATCTATCACCAGATGGTGTCTGAACAATTAATTCTGTTGCAGATTTTTGAGCTGTTACAGCTTGCAGCTTGTATATCTTTGCCTTTGGCAGGGCAGACTCCTAGTCTGGCTGCTTATTTTCAGTCAAGTTTGAAGCTCTTTAGGAGGCTTAGCCTTGCACGTGAATTTATTGCACCAATCCCTAGTTTCTATGTGGTAATTACAGGCTTCTAGCCACTGCTTTGCCACTTGGGACCAGGTTCACGTGTCTGTTTGACTGTCTCACCAGGACTTACTCTTCCTGTTGCTGCCATGTTCTCTCCTCAGTGATGCTGTTTGCCCCAAGGCAGCTGCCATAGAGACATTCCTCCCAGGTGAGGCCAAGGTTGCTGGCATGAAGGCAGATTTCAGAGCTCTGCTTTGCCTTGGGCCATTCTCTGAGATACTTCCCTGGGATGAAAGTGAGGAGGTCGATAATGTCCAGGTCGCATAGAGGGAAGGTATTCTCTCATCAGGGAAGCTTGAGGACTTCCTAGTTTAGGAGAAGAATACAAAAACAAAAAACAGAAGAGGTTCTGTTTTCAGATAATTGCACAATCAAATCCAGGAGATGAACCAGTTTCCCAATTCTCCTTAAATAGATTTTCTGATGATTTAGCCTTTCACACAGTCAGCACAGGGAGACATCAGAGCCTTGGTTACACTTTTACTTTAAACCAGCGGTTCTCAACCTTCCTAATGCTGCAACCCCTTAATGCAGTTCCTCATGTTGTGGAGACCCCCAAGCTTGGGTGAGGATGGGGCAGAAAGGGGGTAGACTCGTCGTGACCCCTGTGAAAGGGTGGTTCAACCCCCAAAGGGGTCACGACTCACAGGTTGAGAACTGCTGCTTTAAACCTTCTTCATTCCCTCTTTCAGTCTAGCTGCTCACACCTTTTTATTTCTGTTTGTGGACTTTCTACTCTCCATTTGAACTTTCCTGAATGGAAATTCCACAAATAAAATCAGTAGTAATGAAAAGATTTGAGCGGTCAGACCTGAAGATGGACTGAAGAAGGTTTAAAGTGAAGGTGCTTCTCCCTGTCCCATGTTGATGCTTACTTTGGAAGACTGGGCTATGGACCTGTTCCAGGGCTAGACACCTGGGTCCATCTGGGTGTGGTCACAGTACATTTTGAGTTCTGTTTCTTAATAAGACAGACCATTTCAGCAAGGCGTGACCAGGGCCTTATTCATAAGCAGGTTCTAATGAGCCCCAAATGTAGATGGGACCTCAGATACAGAGGGACAAAACAAATGCTCCTATGTAGAATACACATATTTCAGGGATATGGAAAAGCTTTCAAATATCCACATCATTGTTAATTGCACTGTTCAGGGTGGACCACTATATTTTCAGAGATAACTTGCCACTGTTGATGATAGTCTATCTAGCTCTCCATACAACATGGATTCTCAGCTGTCTGCGAGGCAGAGAATCTTTATGAGATCATAAATGAGGGTAAATGAGGGTATGATCATAAATAAATGGCTCTTGCTCTGGGGACTGCCACACAGTATAACTGTACTCTTCCACCAGGAGAGCTCTGATAGCATGTATGATGTGATAGGTGGGATAGAAGTATGGCCTCTTCCTACAACAGTTTGTGATGGGAATCTTCCTGATGTGTAAAAAAACAAAAGAAAAAACCTGGGTGGGTGTGCAGGGAAAGAGAAAGATATGCTGCCATCAAACATATTTTTAAAAACTGCAGGTGATCCAATCAAGCCTGAGCTTATGGCAAACCTGCTCTTCCATTGAAACCCATTCCTTTCTTGCACTGCCTTAATGAAGATGTGGGCTGTCCCACACTTCATGAGGGAAAGTCCGCATTCTGCATTCTAGTTGACGCTTGCCTGACCAACTGGCACGTAATACTGGCTTGCTGGTCAAATCTACGGACATACATATGGGTGTAAGATGGCACAAAGCATTGGTGCCCTAATGCCACTGGATAAGTAATGTCGTGATCACACTTTCACCTTAAACCTCCTTCAGTCCATCTTCAGGTCTGACTGCTCAAACCTTTTCATGTCTATCCATCTTATCTGTGGACTTTCCATTCAGGAAAATCCAAAGGGGCACTGAAAAGTCCACAAGTAAAATGGATAGACATGAAAAGGTGTGAGCATTCAGGCTTGAAGGTGGACTGAAGAAGGTTTAAAGTGAAGACATGACCACAGCTTAATCCTGATGGCCTCCTGGAAGACAAAAAGAAGGGAAATGCTGACTTCTCCAAAAGTCACCTTTTCTCTTTGCCATCTGGGGGAAGCCTTACAAAGCAAACTCTGCAGAGGCAAAGTATATGCCTTGGAAATGAAAACTGGGGAGAGGTTCAGTAAAAGAATAACAATATTCTAACACAGCCACAGTTAATCTTATCATTCATAATGCATACGAAAGGGTGAGCTGAAGGACAGGTGCAAGATTTAATCTGTTGACTAAAATTAAAGGACAGCTAGGAAACAGATAAAAATGTGAAACATTTTTCAACTGGACCTTTTCTTTTTTCTTAGCTGAAGAATGCACACCACTAGGGGTCATATTAACCTTGCTTCTTTTTATAAACTTCAGCTTTTCTGTTAAATTGTAACCTGTGTCACTCAATGGGAGACAACAAATGAGCAGCCTGAGCAGCTGGGGAAGATTTTATGGACCTCTTGCAGAGATGAGAAAGGAAGGGTGTGAAAAGAAGGAAGATCCAAGGGAGGCTTTAACCCATTTTGCTATGTGTGATGCCATAGTACTGTTTTTAGAGAGTTGGGTCAAATTGTCTTATTTCCACTTTTGATTATTCCTGTGCTCATCTGTTGCCTCTGATAAGGATGACAAGAACACGTAGCTTTGTCACCTAAATCTGTTAAATTGTTGAGAAGGCCATCAATCTACACAATAGGGATGTGCATGAATTTATTTTGGGCATTCAATTCAAAATGAATCAAATGTTCAAAAATCCGTATTCATACCAATAGAACGCATTTGAATGTGTTAAAATTCTATTCGAGGCAAATCTATTTGTTTGTATTCATACGGACATTCAATACGTATCTGCTACAAACAGATATGTTTATCTGATACAATAGATATGTATCTGTATACGAACAGATACGTATCTGATATGAATAGAAATGTATCTGCATATGAACAGATAAGTATCTGCTATGAACAGATACACATCTGATACAAATAGATACATATCTGATACGTTTCCCCAGCTTAAGGAACGTCTGAACTATTTGTACGAATGTCTGGAAACATTTGTATTCATTTGAATGTTAGCATATGAATATCGTAACATTTGATTCGAGTTTTGATGTCTGAATTCAGTCAAATTTGGCCAGATTTTGAATGTTATGAATATTTGTGCATATCCCTACTACACTAGCAATGGCAATTTGCCTAAGTGCTCCTAATTTGCCCCAAACCTGAGCAAATGCAGGTAGATTAGGGGTGGTGTGAGAACATAAGGGCCACAGACTACCCTCTCCAAGGCATTTTTGGGATTTTTTTTTTACTCTGTGTAAACACAGCCTATGATCCTATTTCAGGACAGCCTTGGAGATGTACTGGACTGGTTTGTTTATGTATCAGTCTTCAGTGCTGGCACATAATTTTCAACAGAGGGGCTACCCTAAACATGCCAATCACAAATCAATGGAGAAAGCATCTACACAATAGAGAGTATCCCTCTTAAGGTATAAGAAGAAAAACAACAAAAATGTCAATAGACTGTGTGTACCTCTTACTTTTAGTACAAAGTCCACTTTAGTAAAAAAAAATAATACTCAAACATTGGCATCTACTTGAAGATGTTCCAGGCTGCCAGGTACCTCCTGTCTTTTCTTACAAAAGATGTCAGAACCTTAAGGATTTTTTAGTTAGATCCAACATTTTTCCCCCCAAAGAGTCTCAGTCGTTACTTCCCAGTTTACTTCCCCCCACCGGCTATTTCAAATGTGGACATTGTAAGGCTTGTGAAATGTGTTACACAAGAAAAACCTTTATCAATCCACTTGATGATAAAACATACTCTATTAGACATTTCTTCACGTGCCAAAGTTCTAATGTTGTTTATGTTATCCAGTGCCCCTGTGATAAGTTATATGTAGGTATGACTACCAGGGCAGTCAAAACCAGAATACTGGAACACCAAGGCTGCATTAGAAACCATAAAGTATAGGCTTCTCTGGTTAAACACTTCCTTGAATCATCACACCAAGCCACTCAATTAAAATACTGGTATATTGACCATGTACAATCTGATGTACAATGTAAAGAAAAACTGGCCAGAAAGGAACTTTTTTGGATTCACAGATTAAAGACTCTTGAACCCTTTGGTTTTAATGAGGAAGTCAATTGGTATATGTAAGTTGCCATCTTCTCTGTATCAGATGGTCCGTGAGTATCTGCAGAACTAGGACTATGACAGTCCTACAAGATTTGCCCTGTATATATTAGCTCTTTGAGTTTTGTTTCATTACTTCGTTATAGTTCAAAGAGGTATAGTATTACACTATTTAGAGTGAGAGAATTGTCTTATTTGAGTATATTTGTGATTTTTCTGTATACATTATTTATACCTATGGCTGAATCCCCAAAAGACTTATTTGCCTCTCTGAGTTCCCTCTGCTGTCACTCTAATCAAGTGGACTTTAAAAGTGCCACGCACTTCTGCAATAAGTGTCCCCACGAGGCTCAGCAAAACGTGTGTTTTTAACACACCTTCCGTCCCCACGGAAGCCTGTTTTCTTTCCCCGCATCTTTCCTCCCCCACCCCCTCTCTTGTTCAAAGGAAAAATAGCCAGATCTCTGTCCCCTGAAATGGCTTCCCGTCCCGGCAAAGGCAGCGATCGCTCACTCATTCACTTTCAGCACTTACTTTCACTCTGTTCTCTGTTAGAAAAGGCTTCCCATCCCTGCAAAGTCAGCGGCTGCAGCCATTGGCAGCGCGATCCTTCGCTCATTCACTCTTTTAACACTTTCACAGATCACCTGATAACAATGTTGCAATTCTGGCAATCACTGCCCCTTTTGCCAGGGAGCGTCCCCAAGGTAAATGTTGCGAGGAAAACTCACAACTTCCAAATAGAGCGCTGAAAGTCTTCTTTAAAGGGCATGTATTT
>MTQE01002208.1:68290692-68303797 GCA_014337955.1 Aspidoscelis marmoratus
TTTGTCGCTGATTTTCCTCATTTTGTAGTGCTGGAAGCTCGTTGAAAAGCCTGGGGTGGGGGTGCTCAGAGGTAAAAGATGATTTTTAGCAGACGTTAAATTGCATGGGGACAGGGCCTATGTTCTTATTGACTTATTGTTATTGAATCCTATGTAACATTTGTATTTTATGATTGTTTTCTAGTTGCCTTTTATAAAAGTTTTATGTATGGTGTATGTGTTAGAGCCCTTTGTGGTATGTAAGTATTGTTCATTTCATGTCCATTTTGGGAAATAGGAGATGGTTAAATGTATATGTTTATGTAAATTGCTTTATTGTTTGAGAGTATGGTCTTGTGTAACACGCTGCCTAATTTTACTTTGTATAATCATATAGATATGAAAGGAGTTATCTTCGTTTGGGATGATCGTATGAGCCATTGAAGAAGACTATCAGTCGAAACGCATCTGGCTTAAGATCCCCTTATTGTTCTATGAAAATACTTTGGACGCAACTCTTTGTTTGCCTTTTCTGAGGAGTCTCAGACTGGTGCTCTTGTATTGTTGGACATTTGCTATCTCCTTTCTTGTTTTTATACACCATCCCCCCTCCTTTTTTTCTTGTGTATACTGTTATAAGCTTTTATAAGATATATTATTTTTATTAGTAAATTTACAACTATTTTTATAATAACGTTGTATATTCCTTTTTTGGAATCAGGGCATTTTATTGGTTATTTCATATTAGAAGGACCTTGGTTTCTCTTCTTGATAGATCTTTTCTGTTGTCTTGGTTAATTGGTGAGACAGGGTTACAGAATTACCATGGAAAAATGGACCTGAAAATTGAAGACTGATCACTGAGAACCTGAGTGGGTCTCAGCAGGGATGTTTCTGGGCCCAAACAGCATCTCTCACTTAAACTATGCTATTTAATACAGTGAAAAGTAAGCAAGGAGAAAAATGGGCAGAAATGTTTTCAGAAAAAGCAATAACATCTCTTAGGGCACATCATATCTCTAACAGATATGACTCTTAATTCGGAATAAAGGCTCATGTAGTATGGATCTAGGACTCATGGATCTCTAGATAAATAAAGATCTATGAGGCCCTGCCCCTACTGGTTTGTTTTCTCTGCATTAGACAGAGTGTGATCCTAATTAGAGAGGCCTTAATCAGGATCACTGGTAGACCCATTTAATCAGGTCTACCAGTGGTATGAGTGCCTCTGATCCAGAACACAGGAAGTGTGCAGAAGGCATGCCTCCTATATTTGGAGCCACTGGGAGATGATGTTCATTCCACCAAAATACATTCCTCAGAGGCCTTGAGGCTAAGGTTGTTAGGTGAGCTGGAATGGGTCAGTGCTATTGTGCAAATGGCACTGATCCTGCACAAGCTGTTCCAGACCCACAGATTCTAAACAAAGGCTGCAGTCACACCTTTGTTTTAAACCTTCTTCACTCCATCTTCTTCTTGCGACCATCTTCAGTCCTTTTCATTTTTATCTATTTTACTTCTGAACTTTCCTTTTAAGAAAGTCCATCTAGATGGTAGAAAGTCCACAAAACTAACAGATACAACTGTAATAAAAAATAGTTTGAATTGGGCAAAAATCTGTTTATCAATACCCCACTGGTAACTTTCCAGATGGGGAATAAATTCCACTTAGAAATCAATGTGCTCAGTAGTGAGAGAGAGAGAATGACTAATGAAGGGGGGGGGAATCCAGCAAGGGGAAGAACAAAACAGAAAGGATGTCTAAAACCTCAAAATATTTTTGTTTTATGCCTTCTTTTCTTCTTTCTTTGTTTACTTGGCACCATCAATGTGCATACAGTACCCAAGGGGAAAGGTCTCTGTCCTGGATACTAGTCTGAGGATGCTGTTCTAAAGTAAACTGAACTGTTCAGTTTGGTTCTCTAATCTAAATTTCTTAGAATTGTTTGTGAAGCAAATTCAAAATTCAGAGGTTTAGAAAAGGGGATAGAGCCACAGCTTGATTCCTCTGAGCTTTTATCTTCTCAAAGACTGCCCCCAGAAAGGGTGTAAAACTCAAACCCACTAGTACCTGAGGCTATGTTGGGAATGTCAAATGTGTCCATGGCAATCCCAACACAGCCCTGGAATGTTGGGGTGATGTCCTGCAGTATTGCTATAAAGGCAAAAGATTTATGCGATCTGAAGAGAAACCAGTACTTGCTCCTTGCTGTTGCACCTGGGCAACAAAGAATTACTCTGGAATAGGTTTATTCTTGTGTATCTTGATGGCCAAAGTAAATCTTTGGCTGGGAACTACGTATATAACACAAACTTTACTAGCAATACAGGAAAAGGCTGTTATTATAACCTTCCTTTGAAGTTATAGCTAAGTGCCAGCTGCAAAGAAGGTGGCAGGAAAAAGACAAACACTACATATGCAAAGACATTTCCCTTCTAAATCTGAAAGATTTTACAAAGGCATAAATAATTTTATTTTCATATTCATAAAAATAGCAAAACAAGTGTCATCCTTTTTCAGATAGGTAAACTCCTTACGTTTCACTTCTCATGTTATAGTGTTTACAGGCATAATTTAATTGTCAAGAGGAAACCAAGGAGGCTTTGAATGTACGTTTAGTCACAGTATGAACAGGTTGAAAGCCCACTGTGAAATGACTCGGGGTGACCTTGTTTTCCTTTAAAAATAGACTTCTCAGTTAAAGTTACACTTTGCTTGCAGGCTTCTGTGTCTGAATCACTAGGTTTCTGTGCGTCAACCCTTCTCTGCACTGGCTTCAGTAACTCACCTTTATTCCAGACTAATTTGCTATACCAAAGAGAGAGGCTATAATTTCATATGAATCAGGGCTAGCTGATTGAGGAAGTTACCTCCAAAGGCCTTCATCTCTCCAAATACCATATTGTTACAATTCTATCTATGTCTAACCCATAATACGTTCTTCTGCAAACAACAATAATACATATTTAGCTTTTTAGAACTCCATGTTGTTAAAGCTAAGGAAATCCTTAAACTCCAGTTCTTTGAATTGTTTACCTTCCTTATGTAACAAACCGTGCAGGAAAACATGTTACTGTCCTTGTATCTTTGTGTTCTGAATCTCATTTCCCCCAAAACATATCAAAGCAGTAGGCACAGATATCCCATTTTATCCTTAAAACATCTCTGTGAGATGAGGGTTAAACTGAAAGATAGTGGCAGGTCTAAAATGAAATGTTAATCACTTACGTGAGCTTTCATTCCTGTGGGTTCAGATGGATCACGATGGGTTTTATCTGTGTCTACTGCTTGGCCAAACGAGTAAAATTCTCGCCGCTGGGTGGTGCTTGTCCCATAAAGGGCTCAGCCGAAGCCACGCCCCCAGCCGATCGAGGAGCTTGAACATCTGTAGCAGGCGAGGTTACCTGAGAACAAAATATCGTTAACAACCGTCCACCAGTCCACCACTTAGGGTGGGTTGTGATCCATCTGAACCCACAGGAATGAAAGCTCACGTAAGTGATCAACATTTCATTCCCCATGGGTTCAGATTGGCTCACGATGGGACGTACCAGAGCCTGAATCACGACAGGATGGGGGAAGAGCAATAGCAACAAAGGAAGAAAATAGGAGCATTACAGTATCCTACTGTATCGTAGATCACATGTTGCAAGACTCTCCTCCCAAATGCGGCCTCTGCCGACCTGTACTGATCCAATCTGTAGTGCTTGGTGAAGGTGTTAGGGGAAGACCAAGCTGCTGCTTTACAAATCTCGACCAAAGGGGCGTTCAAGGCCAAAGCTGCCGAAGTCGCAGCCGATCTCGTGGAATGAGCCTGAATCCCTTGGGGAACCGTTTTTTTCTTCACCTGATAGGCCAGGGCTATACACGCCCTGACTCATCCGGCTATAACCCTAGCGTTTGCTTTCAGGCCCATGTTAGAAGGTTGAAACTTAACAAATAAGGAAGAGGTTTTCCTAAACCCTTTGGAGTGATCCAGGTAGAAGAGGATAGCCCTACGAACGTCTAGTGTATGCCATTTTTTCTCCAATTCGTGTTTGGGATCAGGAGAAAAGGTGGGTAAGGGGATTTCTAATGATCTGTGGTAAAGGGAATCTACCTTTGGTTGAAATTTAGGATTGAGACGCAAAATAACCGAATCAGGGGTAATTTGGCAATAAGGCTCTTGTGCCAGCAGAGCCGAAATGTTGGGCATTCTCCTGGCCGAAGTTATCGCTACCAGAAAGGCCACTTTAAAAGATAAAATCCTCAAGGGAACTGTATGCAAGGGTTCGAACGGTTTCCCCGTGAGAGCTGATAAAACCAAGTGGAGGCTCCACGTGGGGAATCTATGAACCATGGGAGGCCGTTTGGCCTTCAGACCTTGCAAGAAGGTTTTAATGAACCTATCCTACGATAACGGTAAGTTAGATGATAAGTCCAGAACTGCAGCTAGGGCGTAGACCTGTTTGCGTATAGTGTTGTATTGCAAACCCTTTCGGACCCCTTCTTGGAAAAAGGACATTACTTGAGACACTGAAGCGGAAGTTGGGATGATGCTTCGGGGTCTACACCATCTGCAGAATGCTTTCCAGGCTGAGCAATAAATTCTCTTAGTGGACGGCCTACGGGCTTCTAACATAGTCTCAATGACATCTTCTTCAAACCCAGCAGTTCTCAGATAGAACCGCTGAGTCTGAATGCTGTCAGAGATAACCAATCCAGGTCCTGATGACAAATCGACCCCTGAGAGAGCAACGTCAGACTCAGAGGCAGAGGGAACGGCCAGTCGGCTTGGAGAGAGCGGAGAAGTGGATACCAGCTCCTTCTGGGCCAAAAAGGGGCTACTAGTGTGACCTCCGCTTCTTCCTTCAGGACCCTCTGCAAGAACTGCATTATCAGCAGGAACGGGGGGAAGGCGTACAGAAATCCCCGTGGCCATGGGGCCGAGAGGGCGTCCACGGCCCACGCCTGGGTGTCCCTGAACCTTAAGATATATTTCGGAACCTGGTAGTTGTCCGCCAAGGCGAACAAATCCACCACTGGGAGTCCCCACTTTTGTACGAGAAGGTTGAACATCCCCGGATCAAGACGCCACTCCACCTGGGGAAGAAGTTGATGACTTAGATAATCTGCCCAGCTGTTTAGGGATCCCTGTATGTGGACAACAGATATCGAAGCCAAATTACTCTCCACCCAGGAGAAAATCAGAGTTGACTTAGATTTGGACCCCCCTTGTCTCACCACGTGAGCCTTCGCTGTCATATTATCTGTAAGAATCAGGACACGTTTCCCTCTCACCAGATCCTGAGAATGGAGAAGGACTAAATAAATAGCCTTCAGCGCCAACCAGTTAATCTGGTGTGCGGCCTCCACCGGAGACCACACGCCTTGAGCAGTGCACCCTAAACAGTGAGCCCCCCAACCAGCATTACTAGCGTCAGAAGTGATTCAAATCCTGTCAACCACCACTATCTGGGTACCCTTCGTGAGGTTAGACTGAACTGACCACCAGACCAAGGAGGTTCTAACCTCGCTGGGTAGGGAGACAGAGATATCCCTTCTTAAGGCAATCATCTTGGTAAACGGAAGGAGGAACCATTGAAGGAGTCTCAGGTGATAATTTGCCCATGGGACGAGATCTATCACTGAGACCGTCTTGCCCAAAAGTGAGGACAGGGCACTGATCTTGACTCGAGGCCTTGAAAGAAGCTGCCTAGAAGTCTTGGCCAAGGTCTGAACCCTGTCCTGGCTGGGGGGCCACCTTGTAAGTAGCTGTATTAAAGGAGGCCCAAGATGAATTATGCGGGGGCTGGGGACTAGGGAACTCTTCTCCCAGATAACCACAAAACCGTGACTGACTAGAAACTTGGCAGTAGATCTGACAGCTGCCAAAGCCTCTGTGTACGAAGCCCCTTTACAAAGAATATCATCAAGATACGCAAAGGCCTGTGTTCCCTGAAGCCTTAGGATGGATATAATTGGCGAGAGGACCTTGGAAAAGACTCTCAGTGCAGCACAAAGCCCAAAAGGTAAAACGCGGTATATTGAACCTCAGGAAAGGGCGAGCAGAAGGCGCGATTAAAATGTGGAAATAGGCATGTTTCAAGTCAAGAGACGCTAGAAATTCTCCTTGTTTAATCATCCCCCTGATAGAAGACAAGGTTTCTATTTTAAACTGCTCGTTTTTCAGAAATTTATTCAGAAACTTCAGATCTAAAATTGATCTCCAGTCATTGGTTTTCTTTGGAACTAAAAAGAGAACAGAGTACACACCCTGACCTTCTTCAGCTTTCGGTACAGTTTCAATGGCATTTAACTGTAACAGTTCTTTAACAACATTCTTCAAAGCCTCCCTCTTAACGGGATCCCGAGGAACAGGAAAAGGCACAAAACGGGAAGGACAATGGTCCTTAAACTCAAGGGAATAACCATTCTGAATTATTTGTAGGACCCAAGGGTCTGAAACAGAAGACTCCCAGGCCTGAAGAAATTCAGAGAGCCTTCCGCCCACAAGTCCTTCGTCCAAATCAACGGGTCTGCCCAAAGGCTCCCTGTTAGCTGAGAATTGGCGCCCCCAGGTAGCTCTACCTCTGGGGGGCCTGGAACGAAAGGGCTGGTGGTTTTGGAACTCCCTCTGAGGTTTCCTGTAGGAATGGGAGTATGGTCTGCTCTTAGAAGAGGAAGATGCCGTGGGAGCTGCTACTGGCATCATTTTTCTTGTCCTTATTTTCAATCAAAATGTCTTTCAGGCATTCCTCACTGAACAAGCTTTGGCCTTTGAAGGGGGTGTTGATAACCTGGGATTTGGATGTCAAGTCCACACTCCAGTTTTTTAGCCAAAGCGCGCGACGAGTGGCTGTGTTCAGACCGGCAGATCTCACTGCAATCTTCATAGCGTCTACCGACAAATCAGCTGAGAAGGCCAGGTTCCAGCGCACTGCAGCGAGGCCGTCCCTCACTGAATCTGATAGGGAGGGGTCGGCCATCAACTCATCCATCCACTTCAAGGCCACCCTGGCCACTAATGACCCGGTAGAGGTCGCTTAAAGTAGCATCACTTTTGCCTCAAAAGCCTTCCTCAAATATGACTCCATCTTCCGATCTAGAGGCTTCCGAAGAATAGAGTCCGAGTCCCTCGGGACCACCTGCTTCAATACCAGTTGAGCCACAGGAACATCTACAGCTGGCACCGCCCACATGCTTTCAGAATGGTCCTGAGGTAGTAGGAGTCTACGCAGGAAGGTTGGAAAGCGCTTAGCCACTGCTGGCTCCTGCCACTGCTGCAAAATCAAAGATTAGAAGATTGATAGAGTAGGCAAAACTTTGTCTTTGACTGGGGCAGTCCACAGGATATTAGCTGTCTCAGTGGCTACTTCCTCCTTGGCCGCATCTGGGATGGTTAGCATTAAGGCTTCAGCCATTTGCTCCACTACCAGGGTAGCTTGATCAGTAGAAAGCAGTCTTGGAGTGGTGGGACCTGGGCCCCCGTATTCCTGTGGGCATTCATCAGATTCAGCCCCTTTGTCTGGTTTGGAAGGATGAAGAGGGACCAAAAAAAGAGAGTCCAAATCAGATGGGAGCGAGGAGTCAGATGGTTGACGTGGTTGTTCCCCCCCCCCGATGGAGGGGGCAGGTCTAATGGCACCACATCCTCTGGGGTAGGGGTGGCAGGACCTCGGGGGGGGCTTGGTCTTTCTTAGCCTTGTCCTGTGACTTAGAAGGCACTTTGGAGCTGTCCTTCTTCCTCTTCGGTGGGGGAGAGGCAGATGATGAAGAAGAGGAAGCAGATCTCTTGCCCTTTGATCTCCTTTCAGGCCTTGCAAACACTTCTGCCACAGAAAGGGAGCTGAACACATTGGTCATTATAGACTGGGTAATCGTGGCAGTAATCCCAGAAATATCCAGCATGACAGGTAGAGGGGACCCCAAGGGGTAACCCTGTAGTGGTATCATCTCTTGGGGGTACCCCCCGACAGAGGATGACACTGGATTGATCCTGGCCAAAACTGAAGGTAGGCCCAAAGGGAAAGCCACTTGGGCCTGGAAACCCAGGGTTGCTAGGCCCTTCAGACCGCTTCTTCTCATCCTTCTTTTGAGACTGTCATGCCCTGTTTAGCCTCATCGGAAGAGGAGGATATGCCTGCAATGCGACCACAGGCTGAGGAGCAGCCACAGCAGGGCATTGCAGGCATAGAAGAGCTAAGGCCGGGCCCAGGTGAGCAGCCAGACAGTTCAGGTGATGAATCCACCAACAGTGAGCCTAATCCAAGGCTCTCTCATTGCCTGCTTAGGCAGCAGGTGAGACGGAGATCAGAGCTATTAGCCCAGCTGCACCGTGGCCATGGCTCTGACTCTCCTATTTAAGAACAAGCTCACCTTGCCTCAAGTTGCTGCAGACAACGTCTTAACAGCCTCTTGTTACCTGAGCTTGAAATCCTGGACTCCTTGTGATCTGCTGACCCTTGCTGACTTCTGGACTCCTAGGCCCTGGACTGGAACTGACTTCGGGTACGCCTGGAACCTTTGGGACTGAGTAGCTGCGCAAGTGTTTGCCTGTTACCTGATTGGCCTGCGACATGACAGAGACTGAGGCTTTATTCTGTTAGGCTTAGTTGGGATGACTTTCTTTTGGTGCTCCTCAGGGTCCAAGGGCAAGTCAATAAGTTTCGGGGGCCCACTTGATTCCATTATGGCAGTATAAGGAGTCCCTCTCTGCAAGAGAGAGGAAGGAGACAATCAGTCTCTTAATAAGGAAATAAGGGGAATGAGGAAATAAAGGCGGGAGAGGGACCCCCAAAACAAGAAAACCCAGAGGGAAAGGGGTCTCTAGCCCACCCTTTGTTGTCCAGGGGCACCCGGGAGGGGGAAAAACTGAAAGACACAGAGGCGGGAACGAATGGTGCCCCAGTCAGAATTGCTTTCCCAGCCGTTTTTGAAAGGACCGCGGAGCAAATGCACCTTTCTATTAGGCAGCTGGCCTCGCCTGGCCTGGCTCGTGCCCTGCCGCGGCCGGCTCTGTCGTGGGCCATCACTGGCTCACAAACTGGGCTGGAATAAACGCTGCGTTCACAGCCGTGATGGCAATGGCGGCAATGGAAAACAGCACAGCTGAGGGCGCACTGCCACAGGGACTGCGGACTCGGCAGATAGACTCAGTCAGGCCGCGGCAGCATGGCCAGCAAGCCCTGGTGCCGCAGGGGCTGCGGGCGATACGGGCAGATAAGCCGTCTGTATGCAGAAAACAAGTGAGGGAAGGGAGCTGCCGCGGGAAGCCGCGGGCGGGATAAACACTGCTCCGTCAGTACAAGCAGTTTGGAGAGGGGGGAAAGACTGCCATTTCCGAGGCAATTTCGGCGGGAAAGGAGTGGGCTGAGGAAGGGATAGGGCTCCCCCCGCTAGCTGAGACGCCTCCAAGTCCGGGAACCCAGAAAGGGGTGGCTCTCAGCCAGAATAACAGGCAGACACTTACCAAGAAGAGAAAAGCCGCAGAAAACGGAATTAAGAAGAAAATTCTCTCAGGGCTTGAAGAGCTCAATTGTCACCTGCACCACGCTCAAGCCAAGCGAACGAGATAGGCTGGGGGCGTGGCTTCGGCTGAGCCCTTTATGGAACAAGTGCCACCCAGCAGCAAGAATTTTACTAGTTCAGCCAAGCAGTAGACACAGATAAGACCCATCGTGAGCCAATCTGAACCCATGGGGAACTGCTCAGTTTGCTTTGTTTTGTGATTTGCCCTGAAAGTGTCAAATCTGCCCTGAATCTACTTTGAACCGCATCTCAAGCCACGTTGAATTCACTCTGGATCTATTGCAGGTGTGACTGGTGCAGCCACTTTCCCACCTCCCTATTTCATGAATGTTCTGAGGCGTTGTATGAATGTTCTGAAAATTCCTATTTGTATGAATGTCGATGTATGGATGTCATTCATATATGAATGTTGAATTTGTACATATAATGGATGTTATGTGGATGGGAAAGGAGCACGATCACCTAATATTGACTAGTGCTTGCACTTGTACAGTCATCCCTATAAAACTAACAATTCATGTTTAGGTTCCTGTCACTTATCTGAAATCATCAAAATACATTTAAATACTAATTCTGGATGAATGTACTGTACTATGTTGTAAAAAGGTCAGATTCAAATGTTTAGAAAGATGTCAGCTCTAAGGTCAGCTTTCATAGCTTATCCACTGATTGATTAGTTTCTAATAAGAATATTAATGCCATTAGTCAAATGCTCTGTCATCTTTCAGCCTGAGATAAGACTGCTATAAAGGTTATATGATCACTTGTAAACATATGTTCCCATGACCAAAATCTGCTGATGTTTTGCCCCACATGGGTGCAATCAGACACACTTAACACAGCATCCCATGGATGAATTGGAATCTGGAATGTCAGGTATTTTATCCCTGCATGTGTCTCACCCAGTCCTGAAACTGAGGGTGGGTACTCCTTCCTCCTATGGAAAATTGTGCCATTGAGGGTGACTCTTATTTTGGTCACATTGGGTGGAAAGCTACAAAGGTTCCAGAGGAGGGAAATATAACTCATCACAGTGTGGAAACAGTGTTTATAGGCATGCATCCAATCAAGGCCACAGAAAACTGGGCATATAACTGGCCATCAGGGAAGGTGTGGCCAGAGTTGAATGTGGTAGAAGAGAAAAGCATGCACAATTCAGTTAGGTTTTTAGATGCTCAATCAGTTAACTGTTTGATGGGGTTTTTTTCCATCTACAGATGGGGCAATCTATAAAGGGGTGACTGAAAAAAGCCTTGTCTGATTGTTCCTCAGCTACATGATACTAGGGGTGTGTACAGATAGATATTCAAAGGTATCTGAAATTCAATTGAATTTGAATCAAATTTTGAATCTATTTGTTTGAATTATTTGGACATTCACATGTGTATGGGCTTGTACACAATGCGTACCTGCAAATATGCATCTTTTCCTCATCCGTACGAATTTGTATGGATCTGCACGGGAGGAAAACAGGTTGCATATGGGATACCTATGGGATGCACACGGACGTGTACAGATGCGTACGAATGTTGTTGACATTTGTAAGTGCAAATTCAAATAGAAAATTCAAATGAATAGATTCAAATTTGCTTAATTTGAGTCAAATTTGGTTAAATTTGAATTTTAAAGATTTGATTCGAATTAAATTTTTGGATATTCTATTCTAATCGAATTCTGAAAATTGCATTCACACACACCCCTACATGATACTACTTCATTTCAGACTCGTCACTTGATTCATCTGGAGCAACTGGAGGTAGAGGGGAAGAAGGACATCAAAAGTGATATTATCTGTGCATGTTTATGTCGGTTGGCACACACAGATTCACATGTTTATGTCTGTCACAATTATCCTGTGCAATTTTACTTTTGGGCTCTTTCTGCAATGGGTCTTATTTGGGTAATACCCCAGAATGGGGACCTGCCATAGGCTGCACTAGCATGTGGATGGCAGGTCCTTATTCCAGATATAATCCAGAGTAAGGCCTAGTACAGAAAAGGCATTACTGTAGGGTCAACCATCTTCTCTTTATTCTAGGCCAGAAAATATGCCTGGTTGTTAGAAAACTCATAACATACAATCCTTCTCTACATCAAAAATGTAACATGAGACCCTGAACCCCTGAACAAGGAACACCTTCATGGGATTCAAGCAAAAGTTTTTAAGATTTTCTGAAAAGTCTTTGACTAGATATGCTTTTCAGTTATATCCATTCAGGTAGAACAAATTCAGATCTAGTTGATGGCTGTGAAAAAAATATTCATTGATTTTTTTTTTAGTGTTGCCTTAAATGTATAGTTTTCTGCTGTCTCCTGAAATATGAAAGTATAAATCAAACCTGAAAAGTGGAGCAACGCAATTACTGGGAAAGATCCCAACTTTTCCTGTTGCCAACGACATTCCTTTTAGCCAGCCTTCCTGATGTTTCCCCAATACACGAATACCTTCGCCTTTCTGCAACTCAAGTTCATCTGGACTATGAGATGTGAAGGCTTGCAGCACGATGCACCTGGAAAAACATAAGGAATTACAAAGCAACTGTCTGCAGAGGCAACTCCTACTACTGTAGCGTGCAGCACCATGAGGATGTGACACATAAGGACACACTGCAAATTGTTGTAATTTCTGAAGCATGCCTAAGATTTTTCCAGATCACACTTCTGTCACAGAGTGTGGCAGTGCCTAAGGGTGCTATGGAATCAGACTAACTGAAGAATGCTGGCTTAGAGTGTATCACACAGTCATACATGGAATGCATAATGTAAGAAGTAAATTCAGAGATTTCCTAAAGCCTTGAGGTTAGCGAAGGGAAGAATATCCCCTGAATCAAAATGAAATGAGACATATAAATCTAAAGGATCACCTGCATCCAAGTGGGAAATCCCTGTATGCTTTGTTGGTAATGAACATTTTGGTCCAATACCCGTAAAGACAGGAAATGGAATTTTAAGTTTGATCTCCTGATCTTTTTGTTTTTTGGTCATCTACCCAGGTTTCTCCTTACCACATCTAGTTCCTTATTCACTTCAACCACATCGAGGCTTGATAACTAAAAGCTAACTATATCTATTAAAGTAGTGCTGGGACCCAGACCCTTTCTGTGCTGCCCCTTATTCTGGAAGAAATTTTAGAATAAGGGGTAGCACTTCTATATACTAGGCCAAGTCTTTCCCCCATCACACTTTATCCACATTGGATGAAGCATGGGCTGGGTCCTTAAAATGGCACCTAACCCAGAACAGACATAGACTTCAGTGTTGATTTCCTCAGCTGGGCCAGGGTTAATATACTGGACCACCAAAAATAGCCCCACTGTAAAACTGACATGTAAGCAACTCCAAAGGCTAGGAATGAAAGAGGTCTCTGAAGGTAGCAGTAAAGACTGGAGCAGAATGGGCCATCCGAGTGAAGGTGGCCCTGTCCTGCTTCACTGAAAGCCTGTCTAGTCCCAGAACATTGCATGCATGTGCAGAAAGGCCCTCAGCTTCAAGGTGACTTGTCTTTTTGCACCTCACTTTCCCAGTGAGAATGGTTTTAAATTTTGCCTCATATAAATGTGTTAATTTCTAAATTATTATTATTATTATTATTATTATTATTATTATTATTATTAT
>MTQE01002208.1:68329599-68344977 GCA_014337955.1 Aspidoscelis marmoratus
GAATCTGGCTCCCTAACCACTACACGAAACTGGCAAACTAATCTTCCTTTCTGCCAAGAGCAGCAGTTAACAAATGCTGCTAGATATGTAATGGGGGCTTCCTTATAATCTCTGTAGGGGGAATTGATACAGATTTCCCTATTGGGCAGTTCTGGAAAAAAAAAACTAACCTCCCCACTTATCTCAACATGGGGAGGAGGCAGGATAACATTGGTTGTTTTTCCACTGTCACTAGAAGTACCCATTTATTACCCATTAAGTGACAGTGGAAAAACACCCATTGTAGATTTTTTAAAATCGTACTTTTTGACAAGTAAAGTCAGTGGGACGTTTTGGTGAATAATATTAATAAAATAAAATAAATTTAAAACATGCAATTTATCTACAATTCCATTTTTATTGCTTTTATTATAAAATAAGTGAAATTACCTATATGATCCTACATCTTACAGGTTCACTAATATCCGTAAAGTTAAAGAGTGAGTTTAGAAAATATGATAAAAATTCATCTAAATGACAAAGTTACAACTGGAATGCCCACATTTGTCTGACCTTTGGAAATCCACAATATGAGCATACAAAAAACCAAACCAGTGAAAGAAGTAGCATGTTTGGAATGCTAGCAAAAGCACTCTGAAAAAGATGTGGACTCATTTGAAGATATTTCATATTTGACATGTAAACTTATATTTCACTGCAGCCGGATTTGATTTAATGCAAAGTAAAATGTGTGTAGTTACCTCCTGAGCCTGGAAAATAGAAAGAACCAATTTTTGCAAAACTTGGTTCATTCTATGGTTCTAGGTTTTACTCTTTCGGAGTGCCCCAAACCCTTTAAAAACGTGTTCCAATCCAGATTAAGGAGAATTATCAAAATAAGCTAAAATTGCTAGGTAAGTATTGAGTAAGGCCCTAGTTAATATATATCCAGCTATATAATTATAATAGTAATTATGCCTGCTCTACTTTTTTATTACCTGTTTTTAGAGCAGGATTTATTTTAATGTATTGATTTTGTTTCTTTAAAGAGTTGTATACAACTTCTTAATAAAAAGGCAAGACTAAAGTACACAGAAAATATAAACAAACAAGTTTTGGGAAGTGAACTTCAAAGTTGAGTATGGCAGTCCATGATGTACATACAACCTCAGCAGGAAGATCATAAAAAGCTGGTTTCCCTTTGTGTGTTTTCCAACTTACCAGTCTAAGGGCAGGTTACATAAGTAAACATTTCCTTGTGCCTATTTGAGAAACCCACGCAGCCAACTCTAAGCTAATATTGCAGCAGCTTTATCGGGCCTGTTCACACTTTGCTCTCTGGAATGATATTAGCATACCATTAAAGGAAAACAAAGATCAGGTGCAAAGGGAGCCATCCACACTTTAAATGCTGGTGTATTCCCCAAGCACTTGAAGTGTGGATGGTCTGGCCCAGCCTGCCCAGATCACTGTGCCATGTGCCTGATGTAGGGTGTGATTGTGTAACTGCAGCCACACCGTGTTTTCCCGCACCACCCCATGCAGGGTTCATACCCAGAAGGGAGTGCAAATGAAACAACCAGGAGCTCAACAGCAGGTCCTGGTGAATTTGTGGAGAAGTTCCTACTTCTCCACTGTTTTGGAAATTTGGGGTGCTCCCAGATAGTCCTGGATACTCTGGAGATGATGGCAGCAGGGTGTGCCAATGGGCTTCACTAGAAACAGCTGGAGCCGGTCCTATAAGGTAAATGTGAATAACTTCTGCACCCAAGTCCCTTTTCAGTTTGGCTTAAAAAGAAGCCCTGTGTTGCCTGCAATAGGATGGCAAGGTGCTCTGTTTTAGAGGCAGTTATTTTCTTTGAAAGAAGAGTGGTTTTTTTTCCTGTCCTTTATTCATGTATATCTGCCATTGTCCTCTATTTGTGAAGTTTCCCAGTTCAAATACAGATTCTTAAAAATAAAAAACTTCTAAGAAAGTAAAACAACAAAAAACCTTGACATTGCTTATGAATAGTGAACCTGGATGGCAGACACAAAACCCAGGTGACACAAAACTCCCTGAGGGGACACTTCCTCCCCTAGTGGTGCAGAAATTGCAGCTGGGGAACTTCCATTTCCCACTGAAGGGACACCTGCTAGAGCTATTCAAACTCAGGAAATGGTCCCATGGAGTCTGAAATGACCAGGCCACTCCCAGCAATGACAGCATCATGGTAGCAAAATGGCCACGGGAATAAGAAAGGTGATAATTGCTCAGGGTTTGCTTGCTCTTTAACAGTGCTCCAATGAAGTGCAATGGCAGATGGCTATGTATGGGTTTAAGTGAAGCCCAGTCTCAAAATGCTGCTGAGACCAGGACAATGGTAGACCTTTATAAAAAGATCTCTGCCATCCTAGTCACAAGTAAAGCAGCCCAGGAGGTGTGAGGAAGGATGCATGTCTCTGTGGGCCAGTTTAGTAGGGGAACCCATTTTGGCAGTGCACTAAATCGCGCTACTGAATGGGTCCCCTTGAGGGTTCAAAAACTAGAAATTATAGTTCCTGGCAATTGGAGAGCACAGATCTTCCATGTGGTCTGCGCGACACCTTCACAGCTGCTCCACACTCCCTGCGATGTATTCTTCCGGTCTGGACACAACCCTAGTCTACCAATGAAATATTACAGAAGAGAAAGGCCCAGGTTATAAATGAAAATAAAAAACTGCTGTTCATCTACGCCTGTAACACAACTGACATCATCAAGAGCAAACTGTATTTCACAAAGTTTTGGGATTGCATCGAATGAGAAAAGTCATATTTTACTAATCACGTGAAAAGAAAAGGACCTTATAGAAATAAAGTTGTCACTTTTTACTCACTGTATTAAGAACAAAACTGCACTTTACAGAAAGCCATGCTGTAAAGGGTGTGACTATATTCTAGTTAAGGATGTTTGTATTGGGAGCTCTGCTTAAGGAGTGTTAAGGCTTAACCTTTCCACCTATAATTTCATCTCTAGTAGTGTCTATATGGAAAATACATACAACTTTATTTTGCCAAACAAATGAATTGTAAATTTTACTCTGGATTACTGCAGTTCTTGGGCCACTTTGAAAGGCAGTGCTCCTCTATCTATCCATGCCTGTCTACCTGGGGATTTCTGAACATATTGGCTCTCTCATTATAGACCTGTGAAATTACTCAGATCCTCAAATTAACAAGAATTACCAAATGCCATCTGGTGACCACCTATGGTCAGGCCTAGTGCATGGTGGCACCCATGATCTAAAACCATCTCTGATATTCTTGGAATGCCTCTCAGGTGTTCCCTGTTTATATAACTGATGGTTTTAGCTGTTTTTAGTGCTCTTTTGTGAACCACAATTATTTTTTAATAGGAAATGACATAGAAATATTTTAAATAAAAGAAATACATTTCTGTGAAGGAAAGAAAAACATGTGAATTGCTGCAAAAAAAGTCAGCCTCTTGATTGTCTAATTTTCACTGACAAGGGCCAAGGATGAAAACAAGTTCACAAGTGGAGTGTTTCCAGAATGGATGGAGGCAAAAGTGAGACAGAAATTAAAGATATACATTCATGTATATAATTTTGAAGGAGGCACAATGGCTGGAAATTTTGCAGCCTACATCACTGCACCCTGCAATAAGGTTCAGTCCTGGGTGGCAGAAGCTGAGACTTATAATCACCACACTGCTACTTATCCACCTCTCCAATGGCTCTGACTATACAGAACACATTCCTACCAGAATTAAACTAATAATTGATCCTTGCTCCATGAAGACAACTGGAGTTTGCATCTGTGATTAAGCAGCATGGTTTCTATGGGTACTGAAACAGAATAAAAGGGCATGTCTGAAAACACTGAGCTATCTGCAATATTTTACACACCTGCAAAGCACAGCTGCATGCAGCCAAGGCTCCAATAGGCAGGAAGGGGCTAGGATGTGAGACCCAAGAAGGGCCAGGTTGCATTGTGGAAGAGAGAGGGAAGAGAAGACCTGCTGCTTGGCTCACTAGGTATGAAATCTCCATTAGTGGTAAAGATGACTGGAAATGGAGACCTGTTGTCAGCTGGCCATAACCATACCTTCCATGGGATCCACTTGTGCCACTATAACTTTGGACAAAATAGGGAATATGATGCTGCCAGCTCAGATGGCTCTACTATTCTTTTTAATCTATTTTGTGAACTGCATAGAATCTCTATGAAATCTGCATTTTGTATGTCAAAAAATATAAATTCTGGTACAATCTTTTATCCTGGCTGTTGTGGTCACCACCATCTCTCTGGGTGTCTTCAGACAACCTTGTTACTTGCTGTTGGTGGTCACATGACTGGAAATGGGACAATCAATCTTCTGTGGCAACAGTGCAGCAGTAGGCAAATTGCCAGGATTAAACAGAAGCTTTTTACTTTGCAGTTTCCCTTGCATGCTTCACAGATACTGCACAGTATCCATCATCCTGTCTGGACAATAGGAAGTGGTTCCACCCTCCCTGTGTTGCTTCTATTCATCCCAGCTGGATTACAGGAAGCAGGTGCACAGGGACTTTGAAGTATTAAGGGTGTCTGGAGGTACCCTCTGTTCAGGCTTTGAGAACCAGAGGCTGCCTTACCTAACCATCCAGACCTCCTGCCCAATTATCCTCACCCCTACCAAAGCCAGTATCATAACATGGGAAAACTGCCTCAATGGCCTGGAAACTTTACTGGGGGGTTATGGGGGAATACCTCTACAAGTATCAAAACATTATCATTTATTCTGGGGTAATCTTTTAGTAACTAAATGGTAATTAGATTAGTTATAAACATTAAAGCCCTTTCTGCACTGGACCTTATTCCAGATTATATCCCAATATAGAGACCTATCACCCACATACTAGTGCAGACTGTGGCATTTCCCTGGCAGTGCCAGCTGTCATCAGCATCAGCATGTGGATAGCAGCTGGTCCCTATCCCAGGTTATAATTTGCAGAATGAAGTTTTCAATAGTTTCTTTTTCTTTTAAAGGGGCATCTACATACACTTTTCTATATCTTGTGACAAGTGGTAGAAGTTAAAATAACTTGATGTAACTAATCTTAACTATCAGAGCTGACACAATTAAGCAGAACTTTTATCAACAACAACATTACTGCAAAGCCCGAAGCCTTTTGGAAACTGAAGTTTTCAACACACTAAGGGTTGTCCCAGAAATATAGTTGCTATACTTTTTACTGCATGTTAATAGTTAGGAACTATTGTTCAGTTAACTGGATCAAAATTTTCTACTTTGTGCCTCTTAGATGGAAGCTGGAATTGGGAGCAGTGGGAGACAGGAGACCATGCAAGACGCAAAGATTGTGTGTGTGTGTGTATTTGCATGTGTGTGTGTATAGTAATTGGTTAAATCTTCAGAGAGGCAAGAATGTCATTAAGACCACATTCCTATTTCTGGCTACTTGTGTAGCATCAAAACTTTTTATTCCACCCTCACTTTCTGTCCAGGTTTGAAAATGTAGGTTGAAATTACAGCCTCCTCCAGCCTATTCTTTGCTTGTAGCTGTTGCCTACCTATTCAGGGACACAGCAGTTTTCCAGCATGACTACCACCAATATTTATTTGGTTTATTTACTGTCCAAAACCCATAAGCCTCAAGGTAAACGACAAGGACAAAGGACAACATATATTATGGCAACTAAAGCTTTCCTAAAAACACATGTAAAAAACACTATTAAAACAAAGATTAAAAATTCAGTAGAACAGCTGGTGGCCCTACCCATGGAAGAGGCTAGAATGGCAGTAGCCACATGTTTGGAAACAGGTAAGTTCTCCATATTGCTGGAACTCCTCAGGAGTCAGCTAAAGTTGCCAAAAAAAAGCCAGAACTGTCAGGTGAAGCACTAAGCAATTCTGGGACTCTACTGCAGTTGGTGATTTGATGAACTGCAGTTCAGGATATCTCTTGTGCTGTTCTGTGTCCCTTCTTGCCAACATCTGCATCACCAAAGCACCTCAGGTTTATACAGGTAGTGTAACTAATGCTGTAAAGCTACCCTGGAACTTCCTACACTTTGGGAACATGAGGAATGAAAACCAAATGCATAGACACTTCAATCTCTAATAGACGGGCTTGTTTCAAAGCATTATTTTCCTTCTCTGTGCCATTGCATTTTTCTTGTCTTGTCAAACAACAAAACAACAAATGAGTGAGGTGCATTAGTCTTTCATTTCAGTTCCCTCTTTGTGAGTCGTGGTGACTAGAGTGGCTTGCAAGGCAGAATTTTCAATTTCAATAAGGGGGAAAAATGTCTTACTTGTTGGATGGCACATTATCTTCTGGGCTCTGGTAATACTAGTGATCTATTTCCCTCCCTTTTCTTGTTTTGACTGACCACACATAGCTTAAATGGAGCCTTTAATCTCTATTATTTTCACTCTAATAGTTTTTAGAATTTAAAATTAGCACTGATATAGAAGAATGACTAGGCCTTGAGTTGGTTAATGATCCGGCTTGTAGTCAGTGAACCTTTATGCTGAAATAAATGAAGGAATGCAACAGGGTGAATAGGTTCCACCAGAACTAAGGGGTATTTCAGTCCAAGGCATGAAATATGATAAGTGCCAACGATACTAGTGGAATGTATTTCCATGGAAGACTTTTCAAATCACAAGTGTTCAATCACGGAATGAAATCTAATAAAAGATACTCTTGGAATGATTTTTTTTAAAAAAAGACCTCCAAGAATTGACGTCTCAACAAGCTTATAGTGAACATGTCTTACGTGTGGAATGTATTAGAAGTGTTAACTGGTTGGCTACTGTGATAGCTGAATGAAGGATTAAATGGATCATGGGCTGAGTCCAACGGCACATTTCTTATGTTCTTGTGTTGAATCATGAAAACTGAATGCTGTTTCCTAATTCAGTGTGGAGTCCTGTGCCTGGCAGAGCTCATCGGTGTTTACCTTAATACAGGAGATAGAATTTAATGGGACAGGACAAAGCTATCAAACATTTTCTGCAGGGCCCTGCTCTGCCTTCTCATTGATGCCAATGACGCAACCCATGATGACTGAGGACAAACAAAATAAACCAGAAATTAGGAGGGATAAAAGAGAGAAACCTTTAGGTATTCATGGCACATTAAAAACCCCAAATACCACAGCTGTATCACTCACCATCGATTTCACAAACAGCTGCCTTTGGTTTGGGACTGTGAGGGTGGCACAGAAGAAGCCAGGGTTCCCCTTCTGATCTTCCACATCTTGAAGGCACCACTGTCTCCTACCTTATTACTGGCTCTTTTTCTATCATGCCACTGAATTACCTGACTGTCCTCACTATAACTGAGAAGAAAAATAGCCCTTCTAATGATGCCAAGGGATTGGCTCTGGAAAGCTAGATTTTTGGCACCTCCATAGCTTCCTAAGGGATCACAAATTGACAGTCTTCCAATGAGGGTAGTGCGGTGCAGAAAAAGAGCAGCAGAGGAAGGCACAGAGGTAGAAAAGGACTACAGCTGAATTTTTCTCCCAGTCACAGGAACCGAACCCAACTCCATGCTCCAAAGCACATGAGAACACCCCTCTTGCAGCTGATGCGCACAGGATTAGAACTAGATGGAGGTCAAGAAGAGGAACCAATGGAAAAGAGTAATGATTTAATGGGGCTACGGGTGCTTTGAGTTTGTGTATCACTTAAAGATGTGGAGGCTTGGTCCCACTTATTGCTGAAATGTGCCTCCTGACAGCATTTCCCTATGGCAGTGGTTCTCAACCTGGGGGTTGGGACCCCTTTGGGGGTCGGGACCCCTTTGGGGGTCGAACTACCCTTTCAGAGGGGTCACAACTAGTCTCCCGCCGCCCTTCCCTCCCACCTCCCAGCTGCTCCACCCCCATGGTTGGGGGTCTCCACAACATGAGGAACTCCATTAAGGGGTCGCGGCATTAGGAAGGTTGAGAACCGCTGCCCTATGGTAACATAGCTCATGGTGTTGGCTCAGGGCAACTGAATAGTGCCCATGGGACTGTGTATTCCTTTGCACCTGAGGGCAGCCAGAAGGTTCAGGGGTTGCCTTGTTGTTCCCCAGCACCTGCTAGCTGATGCAGTTAATCCACTGCCCCTGATTTCCCAGCTTTGCCTTACCATCTAAGTTACTTGACTGACACTAGGTGTTGTAGATAATGTTTCCAAGCTCCTCCTGAACCCTCAGTATCCACGCATGCAGACAATGAGACATAAGCGTGGGCTATATCTTTATTCTGTCAGAAGCACTCCTACCTGCAAGTGAGGGCACCATACTCAGAATGTAGAAGCAGCAAGACCTGATATGAGGGATGGGTTAAAAGTGTTTTCCCTTTCCAGTCTGCACACAGCAGCACTCCCAGCAGTAACATTCATACAGGGTTTCTACAAAAAGGTTTTTGTGCTATCAAAACTAGTTATGTTTGCCATCTGTTTAGACAAAAATTCTTGCATACAAGCAGAGGGATGCTGCCTACACATACCGCTTTGTACCATCTCTACATATTCTGAAGCTTTCACTTTCTATTTTTTTAGGCAGCCTATTTCAAACTTAGAGTGGGATGAGACTGGCCCTTTTTGCACATACCTGCCCTTGTTAAGAATAAATAGATCTGGAACTGCCTGGTCCACTGATCCTAAACAAGAGAAAGCATGCCTCTCCCAGTCAAGGCACATGCCACTGATCCTGCCCACATGTGCTTTGGCATGCCACCAAAATTTCTCCCCTGTAGTCATGAACAGAGAGGCATGCCTCTGCCAGTCACAATTAATTGTGACTAGTGGTGATCCTAGTTAGAGCTTCCCCAATCAGGATCATGCTCTGCACAAAGTGGATAGCATGTTCCAGTAGGAGGTGTGGTCACCTAGATCTGCTTTAACATGTGGATCTATGTGGCCTACACCCTTTCTATCTGAGCTCTTAATCCTAATTAAGGACTCATGTAGAAAGGTTTACAATGGTTGATGCAATAAGAATGGTTGCTCAGTGTGAAACTGGACAATCATTCTTGCGGTATGAAAAAAATAGCCACCTGGTGTAAATTTTTAAAAAATCCAGCAGAACTGGGAAGTACCTGAACAGGATTGCTATATGACAACTCCATTTTTTCACGGTTCTGGGCAGCCACGGAAGGATTGCTAGAGCTGATGAGCACAGGAGAGCTGATTTCCACAGTCTGCCGCCCTGATGGAGAATGGACCATCCTGTTAAGTGTATTTAAGGCAGTCGTGATGGAGAATTGTTTCATGTTCTTCCTTCTAGATTCAAACCCTCTACAGAAAGTCGATGACTCCATGCCTTTTGATCTAGGCAAAGTTTTTCGCAAAAGTGAAGCACTTTTCAGCTGTGAGGATTGGGCATTTTTGCTTGCTTGAAGGAGCTGCCATGCTGTCGTGTTAGGCTGGAAGGAAAGGGAGAAAAGACTTGATTGTCATGGAAATCTCTTTATTCTAAGACCAAGAAACAGCTTCATTTGGAGGGATGCTTTATTCCTGTTGCTTCTTGGTTTTTTATTTCTTAAGATGGATTCACGTGCAATAAAAAAGCACCCCTTAGTCCACTTAGAGATGGTTAGCAGGTAGGATTTTTTGCAAGCCAGTCTTCTCTCCTCTATGTCACACAAGAACATTCCAGGCTGTATCCAGATGTTATTTAGTCCGCTATAATTGGATATTCCAGAATATCTATGCTTTATTCCAGAATATCCAAATATAATGGAATAAATAAGGGACATCTGGGTGCGGTCTTGGCTAGAAAAGATGTTTAGAAGTGGAATGAGAACACAATGGCCTCAAGCTATTATCTTTTGGAGCTATTTTTTTTACTACATGTGAAGGCACTCTAGTTACTATCAAGTGAGAAGTATCTCAAAATAGTTTGATGTATGGGAATGCCACTTTACATGTTACATTTCCATCAGTAATTTGGGACCATAAGAGAATGGGAGCAAGGCAAGATAGGAACTGGAAGCTTTGCCTCAATGTCTGTGAATGACACTGAATCTACTGTAGACTGGAAGACTGTTTTGCAGTATCTAATTGAGGCTTCTAATCCTACCCCCATCATCTTCATGGACGTGGCTGGCAAATTGCCACTGCTTTTCATAGGAGTAATGTGTGTACAAATGCAGTCACGCTCAGATTAAATTCAGCATTTATGCAAGCCAATGTTTTACATAAGAAGATGCAGATACACTCAAGCTGTTCCTTTAGGTTTCAGAGTTGTACATTTAGTTACTTTTATAAGAAAATTTGAAATGTTCAAATAATTTGCAAATGCAAACACTTATAGTAATAACAAGTGAACCAATACAGTAAATGAAGTACCAGGATTTTTAAATCTTTACATTTTTAGTACAATTGGCATTCAAGTGCTGTATCTGTTTTCTGATGCAAACATGACTGCCTGTCCACTCAGGAGAAATGATGAAGCATTACATGTGGCTGGTTGGCCCAACAATCAGTGTGATTTGGGTCATAAATTTTGGAAACAATCCTTCGTGCCTATCACAGTGGTTGATTTTTATTACGCACATGGCTTGAAATCTTGTATTATCTGTCAATTATATTGTGTCAAGAGTAAATTCCGTTGCAGTTGTGGTTGTCTATACAGAAAAAAAAGTCTAACTTTTTGCTGTGATGGGATATTTCCATCTTGACTGTTCTTCAACATTATATAAAAAATTATCCAGAGCTTGACCCACATTTAAAAAATATTAACCATGTTAAAAATTTGCAAAATTCATGAAAGTTCAAATGTTTGTGAGATTTCAAAATGATAGGTCTTGATAGAGATCTTTATCCATGAAATTGATTTTTTAATGCACAAAATCTGATTCCACACTTTGTGGAGGAATCCGTTATCCAAGCATTTCTACCTAAACGTGCTGATCTGTTCCTACTGAAATGAAGCTGGTTTTGATGTCCCACTAAAATTGTGTTATCATTTCAGTCCTCCATCTTCTCAGTGCTAAACTTCCTAAACTCTAAGGGTTTAGAGCTGGAAGGTTAGGGCCTGTTCACACTTAAATTCTAGGAGCAGTTGCTCCTGGGGAGGCTTCTCTGCATGACACTCTACCACTATTGTCCTAGAGCTCAAACCAGCTATCCTGGTCTTTGCTAACTGTGCACTGCAGTGCTCCTGGGATTGATACGAGCACTGGTGTTGTACAACCACCACACTCTAGGCAGTCCACGGGTGGACATTTATATGTGATCATTGTGCAGTAGGCGTCCTTCTGGCACAATCCAAAGGGGGGGGAGTCTTGATGTCAGACACAAGATTCCAATAAGTTTCCATGTGTGCAATTAATGTGCATATATATGCCTGGAATACGGGGAAAACCCCAACTTTATTTTAATGTTGAATGTAACTGATCATCACATTGAGATTGCCTGTTGCTATGTTTATTAATTTATTTGCTTATTTATCACTTTTTAAGCTTCCAATATATAAATGACATTTGGGCATCAAAGGAACTCAGAATCACAGTAATGTCAAAATCATTTTTTCTATGTTATATTCAAATGCATACGTGTGTACAGTTATTGAAAAGGAAGATGCAAATGAATCAAAATTGGTGGCAATATTCTTTATAGAATTCAGGACTGTTTTCTATCTCCAGCCTTTAAAATCAGTAGCCACTAGTCTCAGGTCCTTTGCCATTTAATTACTGGAGACCTGAATTAATACTCTCCTTTGCTTGTTCCCTTCTTTTATCTAAATGCTGAATGTATCTGAGGGCCTTAAGAAGCTCTTTCTGAATCATACCCTCCTCCCTCTTTGGGCCTTGGAAACAGATATTGTGCTACTTCACACTAGAATAATCCCTGAGATCAAATGATGCAATGCAGGTGTTAGCTGTTAACCCCCTTAGTATATGTAAACACTATTCTTACCTCCACAAACACTATCGGGAAAATTCCAGTCCTGTCACCTAATTTTCCCTCTGCCCAGTTCTCATCCACTCGACTGATTACAGTGATTATATCACCCTGAAAGGCAGTAATAATGGAGGGTTACCAACACACTTGTTTATGCTTGACAGATAACAGAAGGGTTTGTCTCCAGTGCTATAATGGGAGATGAACCGTGCTCACCACAGCTTTAAAACACTACGTTAACTATAATGCATCATGCAATTATCTTTGTAGAATTTATTTCTACCAGAGAAGACCAATTGATCTCATGTTCTTTTCAGCAGTTTTATACACTTTCAGTCTGACTCTTGTCCTTTATATTTTTTCAGAACAAAAATAAACATAGCGGTCTTAATTTCATTTGATTTCCAGTTTCGATTAACTTAAAATCTGTTATCACAGAAGAAAGTAATAACAAGAAATCAGAACCGTGAGTAACAACAAATTAAAATTAGGGTTGTACAGTAGCCAACACGTTTTATGCAACTGTTGAGCAATTCTTGTTTTAATGCTGTTGTCCAGAGGAGACCAGGCTGGCGATGGAAGGACTTATGATCAGGGGAAAGGTGGTGCTTGATTACAAAATTGCCCTAGAATTGCAAGCCTGATATTTCCCCATACCCATATTACTTATGGGCTTGAGCTGCTGTCTTCTTGACAACAACAGTAAAATAAGAACCACCCAGTGGCTACTGAGGAAGCTGCCATATAATAAAGAAATGCCAGCAACTAGCTATATGTGGGCTGAGCTAACAGACAGGCCCAATCTTCTGCTAGCACAGATTCTTAATTATTCTGGCATACTTTGTTCTGCATCCACCTGGTCCCTGCTGGCACAGGGCTGGCATGTTTGGCTGTACCTGAGGCTGCACTACCAGAAAATGGTGGAAAAGTACCCAAGCAGCATTGCTGTGGGACCGGGTAGTGTTATAGCTTCCCAATAGATTGAAAGAGGGGAAGAAGGACATTTCCCTTGATTGTCTGGAGAGTTCCTGGGCTCAGTTTGTACAACTCTATCTTAATATTTACCTTTAATCTCCACAGCAGACAAACCTTTCTACCAATCATTTAGCTTCATGTTTACTTCATTGGACACTTCCTGGCTCTTAGTTCTATCAATTTAAATATTAGCTTGCTTCTGGATAGTAAGTCTAGTATCATACAAATATGTAAGTTAATCATCACCTACAACAGTAAATCTAAAAGTGGCATAAAGAAAAAAAATATTTAGAACTGTGGGGCAAAAGACTGAAAGAACAGTTAAGGAACTAAGCATTTCCTTCCTCTAAAGTATCTAGGCCCTTGTTGCACTGGGTTTTATTCTGAATTATATCCTAGAATAGGGGCAAACTGTCCACATCCTTGTGCATACCACAGGTTCCAGTAGTCTGCACCAGCATGTAGATGGCAGGTCCTTATTCTGGCATATAATCCAGAATAGGGTCCAGGGTAGAAAGGGCCTTAGATAGTCTCACTATTCATATTAAATGTAGGAGAGTAAACAATTGGCTTATTCTGTAACGTTAAATAAGCTTCATATTTCACCTATATTGCCATACTAGAGCAAATGGAATGATGAGGCCAGGCTCCATTTTTGGGCTGGTTCCACATTGCACTGAAATTAGTGCTGGTTTAGAGGAGAGCTTCAGAAGCGTTGCTTAGAGCTTGAACAGTTAATTAATATCACAACCTAGGATGAAAAAGGAACCAGCTATGAGTGCCATCTTTCACCCTGACATCTGCTGTTCCTCATTTCAACAGTGTCAACACTTTTTGAAATGTCTTTCCACATCACTGGAAAAAGGACAATTTCTTTTGGAAGCTGCAGGCAAGTGTCTCCATTCCATGCCATCTGGATATGGTTTGTTGTTGTTCCTTCTGCTTTTTTATTTTCACTATTTTTCTTCATTTCAGCAGCCTTGCACTGTTTTTTTCCTGGTGGAGACAGGGCTCAACTCCACTCCTGAAGCACAGTTACAATGTACGGCACTACTTTTGTATCAAACAGTCACTGTTTGGGAAAGAATATAATTATCAAGACTTGTGGCTAGCAGCATGAAATTAACTTCTCATTTTATGCATAGGAAACATTTTCACCTACACTTCTTTTGAAAACTAAAAACCCTTTATTGCTACACAATTCCCAAACACAACAGTTGCAGGATATCCTTTCAATATCCAGTCAGTCTTCCCTGAGGAGAATCAATAAAAGGAGACTTGGGATATATTCAGACATAACCAAAGGCATGTCTCATAATCACCCCAGGGAGACTGTGTGTGGCCCTTGTGTTCCCAACAATCCTCTATTCTGCTTTTTTATTAGCTTAAGAGAGGGGAAGGGGCAGACTGGTGTGTGAACAATTCCACCTTGGTGCCTTCTTAAGATTCCTCAGAAAAGCTCTTTTTTGCTGTGTCTGATCACAGCCTTGGCAAGATCTTTCCATAGGTGGCTCCTCCCTCCCAAGTGCCATTCTTCATGCTTTAGAATAGCCATCTTGCCTGAAGTGATTGAAGAAGCTGGTGAGCTCCTTCCACCATCTTCCCAGAGTGGCCCATCAGCCACCATACAGCTGTCTTGCCTGAAAGAAGCAGCAGTCAAAATGTTGGAAGCAATTCTAAGAGGAAAAGTTTGAGAGGCTTTCAAGAAGAGTGTGACCAACATACCACCTTAAAGAGAGTGACCTGAAGTTGTAAAACAAAGAAGAAACCATGGCAGCAGTTCTGGGACTTGAAGAACAGGATATCAGTAATAAAACTAAGTCATCAAGAATTTCAAAAACACTAAAGTTACAACAATAGCATGCAGGAACAGTAGTTCAATCAAACATTACAACTAGGGATGTGCAAGAATATTTGAAATATTCATTATTCAATCGAATTTGGCTGAATTTGGTCATTCAAATTAGAATCAAATGTCCAGACATTCATTTTTAAATATTCAAATGAATACAAATATTTCAAATCACTTGGACATCTGTATGTGTGTGGATACTTATGCATTACATACGCATCTGTATGGATGTTATTTGTATCCGTATGAATCCGTACGGATACATAAGGGATGAAAATGGGATGCGTACGGGTTAAAAATGGGATGCGTACAGATACATACGAATGTTGTCAGCATTCATATCATCAAATTCATATTTAATATTCATACAAATAGATACAAATGTATTCAAATTGGTTTGAATTTTTAATACATTTGCTTTTCTCTATTCGTACAAATTTGGACATTCGAATATTTGATTTGAATCTAATTGAACGTTGAAATTTGCATTCGTGAACCCTCTAATTACAACCCACTTACTATTTCTGTTTTGCTTGAGAACCACATTGGTCTTTTTCAGGTTTTATCTGAGAATGAATGCAAATCACTCTGGGAACTATTGCTGAAGAGAGGTATACAAATGTAAACAATATATTTATTTATTATTTACATTTATATCCCACCCCATACCCGAAGGTCT
>MTQE01002208.1:68350134-68365515 GCA_014337955.1 Aspidoscelis marmoratus
ATTACACTAGTGTTTATTTTGCTGCTTCAGGGAGAAGGCTTGGTTGTAAGTCTTTAAAGTGGGACGCCTGGGCAAGGGGGAAGTCTAGTTTATATACAGACACCAGCCCTTGCCTGCTGCTTCCTTGCCTGCATTATTCTGTCAATACTAGGCCACGCAAGGGAGGAGGGGGATCGAGTTGTCACAACCCAGGTCATGCACTACTGTGTTTCTGAGGTGCCTCTGTGGTTCCTCTTTTGTTATGTTCAAACACAGCCAGAGAAGACTTTAGATGTTGTACAGAATGCGAGGGGAAAAACTTATGATATATGGGATGAAAACCATGGTTCTGAAAGGCCAGAGGTGGCATAAAAGGCACCATGTTTCTCCATGTTTGCCTTACATACGCCTTGACAGAAGCATATTTTACCTGCTTGGAAAAAGGCACTGGAACCAACAGTAAGGGTCATGTTATGACCTAGCAGCAGATAATTCTTTGGCAACAGGATAGCCCTCAGATAAGTATCTCTAACAAGAAGGAAAGTGAAGCATTTACAGTACCTTAGAAGAACACAGTATAGATTGGAAGAAGAAAACATAACTCTCAATCCAAAAAGTGACAAATTCAAAGGGCATGATGAATGGCAAGGTCAGGATACAGGACCAATTTTAGTAGATGTTGCATGGAGCTGTAAATAGGAGAGACTGAGCAACCATCCTTGCATGGCTGCAGCTCATTCTTTTTTGCAGCTGAAGCATTTCTAGGTTGAGTCTTCCTAGCATGACCTTCAACATTCTGATCTCTATTTTGCTCTCTAAGTCTGAAGCTTATGTTTGCTTCTTTGTATAGGACTAATGGCTGGAGCCTCTGTAGATTCCCTATCAAGGGTTATAGCCTATAAGCAGACTGGGCCTGGCAATGCAGACATGGAACCCTAAAGCCCTGGGTCACTGGTTCTTGGCAGCTCTGGTTCACACTCAAACCCATCTTCAGATGGGTCCTTTTCCATGGTCATTACAGCAGAGCTTGGCAGTTGACTTCCTGGTCTTGGAAAAATTCACACCTTTCAGGGGTTGAACCAGGAAGTGTTGGACCTTGGTCCAGGGATGTGTACCTCCCCTGGCTTCTGATCAAACTTATGTCAGCCAAAAGAGAACATCTGGATTGTGTTTTATTATCATTGAAAGGGTATAAAAGATCTATCAGTGCAAGGTTTGGGTGAAGATGACCTGTGTTCACATTTCAAAGTCCCTCTGATAAATCATCCATGGGCTCACTGAATAGCTTCCTATGGTACAGTCAGCAGCAGTAATAAAAACGTTACAAGATTTTTTTATACAGCATCTTTCTAAGATAGGGATTCTTTGGCTTTTTCCACACTTGTGGGGGCTAGACCACTCTATATGGAAGTGTTCCAACTGGAATAGGTCCCTGCTGGAGATGTCCAGCTGACTCAGAACAAGGGCATCTGCACTTAGATGGTCTGTTCCAGGACAGGCCATGTGTCACTGTAGAGCTTTTGATGGACTCTAATGAATAGGAATGAAAATTCCTGGCCTTAGAGCCCTGGGGGCTGGGGGATACTTAGGTGGTGTAATTTACTGAAATTGCTGAAATGACTCACCCTGCTAAACTGACTTGGCAGGGAGTGTGATCTTTTCTGTTCCACTTCAGTGTGTGGAACAAGGGGCCCAGAAAGAGTCTAGGCCTTACATTGTACTAGTATACTGACCAGTGCAGAAAGGTCCTTTAGATGGTGCTGCAATTAGTATTATTAGCATAAATATTGATGGCACAAAGCCTGGCCAGCGAGCTTTTGTGCTCAATTGCATCTTAGCTATCATGTAAATTTGTTGTTCTATTGGTGCTGTTTCTAATGTGAAAGCTGCCTATGTCCAATGTCTTTAACTCTTAACCATTTATGTCTGACATTTTATTGGTGACTTAAGTATGGTTGAAGGGCAGAAAGAAGCCATGATACGCCACTGCTTGTTATCTGCATTTAGCATGCTTAAATGAGGTCTCTACCACTAGCTGGTGAATTCCAGACTTACCTTGTGAAATGGCAGGCAATCTGTTTTTTCATTTTTATTCCTGGACTTCAGATCAAAGTTATAAAGTGCTCTACACAGGGGTAGTGGTTGTGGCAACTGTTTGATAACTTGCACAGAGTTTATTGGGAAAACTCCGCTGACCCCATTGATCTCTCCTAGGCACCAGTTTTCATCCAGCTGACGCTGCAATATAATGATGTCACCTTTGTTGAACCTCAGCTCTCCAGGGTTGTGTCCTCTGTAGCTATATAAGGCTTTAGCCCGGGGAGCCTTCAAATAAAAGAAATGAAGAAGCGAGTTAACTTATGACCAAGTGAAACAATGCCAAACCACATGTGGGACAGCTTACGTTGACTACAAGATCATGGCCAACATCACAGAATCTAAAAACATTACTCACGGTCTTTCCACCAGCAGGATCTAACAAGTGATTCTTGATTTATATTGGTGTATGATACAATGACTATGAAAAAATATCTGAACATCCTTTGCAAATGATTTTGAGAAGCTGAATCTTCTGTGATCTTAAAGGCACTCAGTCAATAATAGCTATGCTTGGAGTTTTTCCTATTTTGTTAACTACTTTACTGGCTTAATATATTAGAATTATATTTTTAATAGTTTGTAAGAGAAATCACCTTTGTATCCATATATACTAGGGATGTGCATGAATGGGGTTTTTTTGCATTTGAATTCGAGTTGAATGTTTAAAAAGAATGTCAAAAAATCCAATTTGAATCCATAACATTTGAATCTATTCGTTTGAATGTTAGGGTGTTTTTCCACTGTCACTAGAAGTACCCATTAAGAACCCATTAATGGGTACAAAAATGCCATGGGTACTTTTAGTGACAGTGGAAAAACACCCTTAGATTCATATTTAAAGATACGAATGTCAACAACATTTGTATCTGTTATATGTATCTGTGCACATTTTGTATGCATCCCATTTTATCCCATATGCAACCCATTTTCATCCTGTGTTATAAGCACAAATACGTATAATATTTGTACATATATGTATGTAATACATACATATATGTACATTCGAATAATTCGAATGGATGTTTTGGAACATCCAAAAACTGTTTGAATGTTTAAATTCAAATGTTATTAAATCCAATTTGGATGTCAACATTGGTCAGATTCGAAACAGAGTTTTGAATTTTTGAATATTCGTGCACATCCCTGATATATACACAATGGTGGTATAAGCAAGGCTATACAATGAACATTCAGACAACAGAAATTCAGCTTTCTAGTTGCACGGCCATATTCAGATTGTGGGAATCCCATAGTAAGGCACAACCTAGCCTGAGTGAAGGTGATTTCAGGCTGCTGTTGAAAAAGAGCAGCGTACAGCTATACTCTGGTAGCACCTTAGAGTGTTGTAGATGGTTCAACCATTCTGCATTCACTCTATTGACAGTGAATAGAGTAAGATGCAAGGAAGAAGGCTAGAGAGGGGGGCAGAAATGAAATTCCACTCACCAGATCCCTGCTCCTCCTCCTTCTATAAGATTGGGGCATGGCAGCAAAGTCTGCTCTGCATTCTCAGTTCCAGGCAGGTTTGAGGAAGGGCTGAGCTGATAGTACAGCATAGCATACACTGTCTTGACTTAGGGTGTTTTCCTACTGTCACTAGAAGTACCCATTAAGCATCCATTAATGGGTACAAAAATGCCATTTAGTACCCATTAATGGGTACTTAATGGGTACTTTTAGTGACAGTGGAAAAACACCCTTACTCAGAGTTGATCTTCTGGGCAGGTATTTCCTGCCCAGGTTTGATGGGGAAACAATTACTCTGGATTCACCTCTGTGTGAAGAGGTAAGTTCAGAGTTCTTCATCCTGCTTCATGCTTCAGGGGAGCTTTCCTCAAAATGTGTGGTATCTGGACACCTCCATGGAGAGGCATTCCTCCTTGAAAATGCTCAGAACATCAGAAATTGTCTTACACTGTGCCCTCACTTCTTTTATTGACAACCTGCCTTTAAAATATGTGCTTTAGATTTTTTTTTTTTAAGGAATATGTATCTCGATCTACAAAATGTTCCTTGATTTATATTTAAATATTTAAAACTTATTGAAAAAGATGAAGTAGAAAGTAGAGGGGGGTCCATTTCCAACAGAAATAAGAACGATATGGAAGGAATAGCTGAGCAAAATCCTAGCGCTCCAGCCAAACATTGTGGTGGACTAATGAATTTAATATACAAGCCACCTTTGAAAGGCAACATATAAATGTTTTAAAATACAATAAATAACAGAATCACAGTTTTGGAGAGTTCCCTGGTCCAGCCCTTAATAATACATGGCACTGACCTATCCCCTCTTGTTCACTAACATGAATGAAAAATGTTTTATAACTGAGACATGAAATATGCAAATTGCTTAAGAAAAATCTACACACAGTTCTGTTTTCTGACCTGCTTTTCCATGCAGAGCCTGTGCCCATATGCCTGAAAAAATGGTTTTGAATCCTGCATTTCAATACAGAATGGTATATTATGTATCATACCCCAGCATATTATTATTTTCATAAGGTTTATTATGGTTATTCACAACAAAACAAAGGATTGTGTTACTGATTCACATAACCTGAACAGGCTGTTTTGTTTTTTAAACAAATATATAACAATTTCTTGCCAGTTGCCAGAGTGAAATGTATGTTGGGTAGTAATATCTTCTTTACTGATCTGAATCCTATTTTATCCAGTCCAAAACTTTCCATTTACTACACAATAGGCCAGATCATTTTGACTGCTGGAGCAGACCCAGAAAACCTTGGTTTGATTCACTGCCCCTCTTCTTTCTGAAGTGCAGGAGAGATAGAAAGCAGGGTGCTGTGCTGTTCAGTACTGAATATCTCCAAGTATGGACCTCCCTTGGCACATCAAGCAGGGAAAACAAGTAGCTGCATCCAGTCAGAAAATGAGGTTGCTATGCTACTGGTGCCAGAAAGTGATTGAACAATTCAGGTGGATGGAAACACCAGACAGCCTATATGTCCTCCTCCTGATAATCCTCATGAAAGTAAATGGACATGCTGCAACTTTGCTTACATTACTCTTTTGCAATGTACTCAAAATGCAGTCACAAATGGCTTGACAAAAATATAAAAAAGCAAAAAAGGTTGGAAGGGTTGAAAGGAGAGGACGATGCCCAATATCCCATAATATCTGGCTGTCAAGAGAGAAGTAAACCTGTCAATATAATGTCCATTTCAGTCACTCTGCGCCATTTCTCTGGCTGCCTTGATTAGGAAAAAGTAGCTGATTTCCAGAATAACCAGTTATGTAACGGGCATGACTAGATCATATGTTCTAAACCCCTGCACAAAAGCAGAGATCCCTCAGATAGCATCACATGATCAGAGGGGTAGAAAGGACCATGTAGCAATTAAGGTTGAATTGGTGCTCCATGCAGGCATCCATATTAAAGAAAATGGCTGCCTAGGCTTGCTGCCCAACATCATTCTTTGCCATTGGCAGACCAGTTGGGGTCATGGAACCCACAGCTGTTTGGCCAGCTCTGTTCTTCAGCACCCGATTCCTTTGTTATTCTGCTCTTGTGTAAGATCACTTTCCTTATATTCAACCAGAATCTGCTTTTGTGAAAGCTCACTATCCTGTCTCCTGCATTCTAGGATGTAGAAGCAACTTGACCCTGTTTTCCATATCCCTGAGTATTAGGATATTGAACATGGGCTTGAGCTGTAAGCCAGGCTCCAGCTGAAAATAAGGGAAATGTCCTTCGCAGCAATATTCCCTACCACATAGAGGATGCATCCAAAGTAAGTAGGGTCAAAAGACTCTTTTTGTGTAAGACAAAACTAAAGAACACAGACAGGTAAGTGTCCCAACTTGCCCTGCTTTTCAAAGAGATCTGTAACTCTGCCCTCATTCAATGTTCTCAGTCCTGCATTAAAATACAGGGCATGAACTGTGCCTTTAAACATAATTTTCAGTCCAAGAGTGGCAATGACTAAATATACAGGCAGGTTTACAAATCCTGATTTTTCCCCAGCTTCTGTCTTTCAGAGACCAGATTGTTATTAGTTGTCTGCTTTGTGCTTTGTATAGATTATCTTTAATATCCTAACCCTTTTCATTTAAACCTCATCTTTCTTCCAAATAGCAACCTCACAGAAGAAATAATAGTTTCCAAATAATATTCACTGGGTGGACAACTATGTTTCTATAGCGGAGGTAATCTAATCTGGAATGTTAAAATATGGTTCAGTTTAACATTTTTTTGCATCCAATATGTTTACAACATATTGCTGCCATTAACATAGAAGTCCATAAATATTCAAGAATAAACAAACAAGCAAACAAAACTCCCAATCTTGAACATTTTACGGAATGAAAGTAGGTGACAATTCAAACTGATTTCTATTCATATTTACTTGGATGGAAGACTACTGCAGGAAAACTGGCTTTCTGCAAGTGGCATAGGCTGACAGAACAATTGGTCATGTTGCAATGATATCCAGGTTCCTTATCTTTCCCCAGCTTAAGCTGAAAGTACACAATCCCAAGACATTAGGTGCTGAATTGCAGTATTATGGAAATTATATGCATATCGATAGTGAAAGAAACTTGAACACCATTCTTTCAGGTAAGTGCAGCTGCTGAGCCCTGAGCTGTATTTTTGCAGTACCTTTCCAACTTACTGTGAACCTGTGATCTGCATGAGTTGAGTTACAATGGCTTTGTATCTGGAAACAAGAGTGTAATCTTATTTATATTGAAAATGAATGAAGATGGATTGGATCAACTTAAAATAAATTCTGTCTAAAAATCTCCCTTTTAAATATTGCTTAAATGCTCACTCACCCAAGGATTCACTAGTTGGATATATACCAGGCCAGTGGACCAGCCCAGCAGTCCTGATGGAATGCTTTATCCACACTGCAGACTGCTCCACCAGGAGTCCGTGCCTCCTGTGGAATGCTGCATCTGCATGGGATGCAGTATTGGGGTGGCCTCAAGGGCAAAAAATGAATCCACAGCCATACTGAATGAGAGATCACTTGAAGACATTCTCTGAAGCATTCCTCTTTGGTGAATCAGATCAACTGCTTGTGTGTAGACAGCACTCAGTGGCTGACCATGTCTCCCAGGCATAAGGAGCTTGCTGCTTTTTTTCTTTTCTTTTTTTTTACCAGGTACCTAGAAACAACCCCCAAAGCAAGCTGCTTCTAGGTGACCTGCTAAAACTGCTCCTGCCCAGCAGCTTTGGGAGCTAGAAACATTTATTTCCAGCCTATAAAGTTGGGTCAGGATGGGCTGTCCACTGTGGCATGTCTGTCACTGGATCACTCGGTCTGGTTCAGGTTGAGCCTAGCTTGGCACAGAATAAAGCATGCTGTGTGAAAATAGACACTATTTCCAAATTCCCAAAAATTCAGCACCAAGAAAAGCCTGTTGAAACTAAAACTGACTATTATTTCGTTTTTTAAAAAACTTTGTTCTAAAATTTTAAAACAGAAAATAAACATTTGCAGAACCAAATCAGAGTTGATCTGCAAGTTTTGTATCTGGTGCAGACTAGAAGCACTACCATTCAGTTGGATGTACTCGTCTGGTCCCCTCTGTGGCATTTCTTATATTTGAACACAGGAGATAACCTATGGGACCATTCTCTATACCTGAAAAACCAGTGCTTTGCAGAGTCAAAACTGGAGATTCCCTCCCTTTACTTCTGACAGAGGGGTGGAGGACTGTCCCCACCTCCCTCTGTCATGATCTAAGCTGGAATATACTCGCTGTGATTGCTCTGAATTCCTAGCTTTGATCTAAGTAAGGATGAGGTTACTGTCATCTGAGCGCATTAGTTCTGTAACTGCCAAGCAAACAGCACGGATGCATCCATGTAATTACTAGGGCTGCTGTTACACAGCTGTGGCATCCAGCTTCTTTTGGTAAGCAACCTTCAAACTGCCTCCTCCAGGCTTTATTATTTGCATTCTACATTTGCTGTTTCCTGAAAGACTGGAAAGGAGAGGGACAAAAAATGGAATTGATGTTCTGTGCTCTCCCCTTCCATCCTTCAGCTGAGTAGATGAAGGGAACTGAAAAAGTGAACCCGGGGAAGATAGCAAAAGCTATGCCCCGTTCTGGT
This sequence comes from Aspidoscelis marmoratus, assembly GCA_014337955.1. NCBI lineage: Eukaryota > Metazoa > Chordata > Lepidosauria > Squamata > Teiidae > Aspidoscelis > Aspidoscelis marmoratus. The sequence goes on from MTQE01002208.1 coordinate 68,358,299, forward strand.
CCCTGAGAAGATAAGGGAGAGCCTGCATTGTTCTCCTAAGATCTATGGGTAGGTATTCCACTCAGAAAATGGTAGGGGTGGGTTTGTAATGCTCTTCAACTTCATGGATTTTTGAGTCTGCATCTCTAGAGAGGAAGCTGTAGAGTAAGACATTGTGTTCTTCTTTTGAGGTGATTTTTTTTTTACTTCCAAAAGAGCAGAATTTGGGACATTCAGAGAATGCTCATGGTGATTTGGGACAACTTGTACTACTAGATATTCCATGTACAGTCGTCTTCCACCCCTTTCCCCCCAAAACAACTTCTGCTTTTCCATTACAAACCTTTAGTTTGGTAAAATATGCAAGTTTTGAGATGATCCTGTTTCACGCAGCAAGAAAAGAATGTCTATGGATTAGTTAAAACAACCTGTTAGATTAATTGCTTGTCTGTCACTATTTTTATTTGTTGTCATGCCATCCCAAAGAAATATGAATTATTCAGGACAGCTGATCTGTTACCATTACTCGCTTGGTTTGCATTGGCACTAACCTACCAAACAGAGGGCCACCAGATGCACATACAAATGATCAGAGTGTTCTGTACTGTGCTGTGAATCAGTTGGATATCATACACACACTGGCTCACAATCAACACAACACAGCTACACTGCAGATGGTGGCAACCAGACAAGTGCCAACCTTCATGCCATGCCAACATTTTTATTGCTAGGATGTCCTGTGCTGTGCATGCCATGATTGAAATGCTGTAGTTAACTCTTAAACAAAAAGTTGCTGGGATGCAAATCTCTAGTCACAGAAGTGTGAAAACAAATTCTGGTCCACATGGTCAAAACAAGGCACTACTTCGCCATACAATAATTCCAGAACTCAGACCTGATATTAAAAACTTGTTCCAGTGATGAAATCAGCTAAAGGTAGAGGGAAGGTGAGAACACAGTGGAGTTCCAGAAGCTGGTATAGTGGAAAGTGCCTGAGTCTTAATATCATGAAACTGAGGTCATTTCACATGATGTAGGTTATCCAACACTGTACTAGCCTATGCTAAGTAGTCCAGCCCACCCTGGATCAGAATAAGCTCCATGTGCATTTCTGACAGCCTGCCTGCTTTGAAGCTGGTGCCCAGAGTCTGAAGTCTGGGAAAACAGGGATTTTTTTTGTTTCCAGGAGGGCAATTTTGAGTGGCAGTCTGAAGGATTCTGTCTCATTCCTTCCATATTAATAATAGCAGTATGTAAGCATATACAAGCCACTGCTGCCTGCTTGTTCAGAAAATATCTGGTTCTCCCTATCAGAATGTAAATAAGGGAATTGTAGGAATGCTGACATAGTGACTACTAGGAATGTACACAAAAAAATGTTGTATTTGATTCATATCAAATCGAATGAAAGAAAATTAGTATTTGTTTGAAGAGATCCCCTTCTAATGTGGTAGGATTTGTATTTGATATGAATGTCTTATGAATCCTGAATGTCCTGAAATCCCATATGAATCCCACACAAATGCCATACGAAGCTTTCAAAACATTTGATTCAAATTCAAATGTCAACCTTCAATCTTCAATTCAAATTCGAATGTTCAATTGTGACTCGTGACTACCTTCATGCGGCAGTGGGGAGCACTGTTTGAAGCACCCTGAGAACACTTCAGACAGATCTACATTTAAAGCACTGTAACAATGCTTGAATCAAAAGGGTAAGGTAAAAGTGTGGTGCCCACATATCAAATGTGAGATTAAGGAGGCTGAGTTGTCATGTGTCATGAGAAAATAGGAGGAGCCCTGATGAATGAGGCCACATCCCATCTAGTCACAGTACCCTATCTCACATAGTGGTCCACCATTTGCTTCTGGACATCTCAAGTAGAAGACAAAGGTAAAACCTTCCCCTGCTTTCAGTTTCCTGCAAATGGCTTTTAGGGGCATCTTGCTTGTCTCTCCAACCTGGAGACAGTAACTTGGTAGCAATTCTAGTAGCTATTGATACACCTGTGCTCTGTGAATTTGTCCAACCCTTTCCTAAAATTATCCAGTCTGGTTGCTGTTCCATAGACTGATGATCCTCTGGATGAAAAAAATATTCTTCTCATTAGCCCCAACTCTCGTGTTCATCAGCTTCACCTTTTCCACACCATGCATGATTTTATATCAGGTTGCCTCTTAAATACCTTCTTTTAAGGCTGAAGAAACATAGACGTTGCAGCCTGATTTTGTCAGGAAGCTATTTCAGCCTCCTGATCATTCTAGTTACCTCATACTGCACTTTTTAAAGTTCCACAATATCTAGCGTGGAGTCCTCCTAGTGCATTAAAGGATCATAAGTGATTTGCAGATTCTGCTGTGGTCTCTGTTGTACTCTTGCTTTATATTTATACTGGATTTCACACTGAGTGTACACTTTAAAAGGAGCTGCAATGAATCCAGCATTTAGGGTGGAGACACATCCCAGTGTTACATTTTACAATAAGTATATTCCTAAAAATGCAAAATGTGAACTGAAATTGGTAAGCCAACTACCAATAACTTGTTAACTGAGGACAAACAAACGAAACTCCCTTTCTTTGAAATGTTCTTTTAAGTTGTTATTAGAAATTGAAAGTCATATGGAGAACACACCTGTGATACTGTAGTCTAGATCAAAATCAGTCACTAATTACTTCTGATCTCTCATGTTCCAACATCATGATCTACTGGAATGTAATTAATAATTTGGCTACCAATTTTAAAAAAACCTACAAATATCATGCTCCATGAGCCAGCAACATCTAAGATCTAAAAACATGATCATGATGTCACCAAGCTAATCAAGGGTGTTATCAGGTACACCTAAAAAGGCACCCTCTGGGCAAATTAGAGGCTCTAAGGATGGACGTTTTCTCCCTAAATTTGTCTTTCGCATCTTGATGCCTGGAAATGGGTACCTCTTTCTCACTCCTGGTAAAATTCCACCAAGGATGACTCTATCTTTAGTGGATTGAGTGAGTAGTACATAAGCACAGAAGAAGGAAATGTAGCCAATCACAGTGTGTAAATGGCTGCTACAGATGAGCGGCCAGTGAGGACTGTGGGAAGCTAGGCAGTGGTGTCAAGGAAACCACTGTCAGACTTGGAGGCATAGTATGCTGAAGTGAAGAAAAATGATGTAGGCTTATTTTTTTAAATGCTTGAATGTCTGAAGGGAAGCTTTTTCTTAAAGGGGTGGCTGAAAAAAGCCCTGTCTGATTGCACTGCATGTTAACACGTATAGGTTTGGCCTGAAAATTATAAGAACAGATCAAAGGCCTATCTAGGGGTGCTTCCGCACAGGCCCTTTAACACCCATTAAGCACACATTCCAATGTACGCCTCTACACACGGGTCGCTAATTAGGACACTTCCGGTGAGGGGTGTCTGCACAGCGAGCCCGTTTTTAATGTGGATTTCGGCGGCAAAACCAGTTTGCTGCCGGAGCATCCGCATTAGTGGGGGCAAAAAAGCACACTTCCGGTGGGTGCGTCCACACCTATCTGGACTTAATGTGTGCTTAATGGGTGTTTCCTGCACACCACATTTCAAGCGGTTTTGCGCTGTGAATCCGCATCCGTTTCGGATGCGGCCGCACAGCGCAAGTGTGCTCACCCATGGCCGCACAGCGCAAGTGTGCTCACCATGATTGGCTCCCCGGATCGCCACTTCTGGAGCCAGGGCGAGCTTCCCAAAAGCCCGCCCTAACCCACCCTGGGGGGAGCGCGGCAGATCCCCTCCTTACCTCGTAGGCGTCACCCCAAAGCTGAAAGCAGGGCAGCGCGCCTGCGCAGAACGGCTCCTGAGGGCAGCGGCTGCCAGGCGCTGCCCTGGCCACTCAGGAGGAGCGCAGGATGCAGGCACGCTGCATCCTGCGCACCTGCTTTCAGTTTCGGGGCGATGCTGACGAGGTAAGGAGGGGAACCGCCGTGCTCCCCCCAGGGTGGGCTAGGGCGGGCTTTTGGGAAGCTCGCCCTGGCTCCACAAGTGGCGATGCGCCGCTTATGGGGCAAGGGCGAGCAGCGGCGGTGAGGTCCCCCGGCTCACCAGGCTTGGCTCCGGTGAGCCAATCGTGGCGGGCTGGGGGAGGGCCCACCGTCCCGGATCGGAGACGGGTGCCGCACGTCCGCACAGCACCCGCCTCCAATCCGGATCTTCGCTGTGTGTGCGGAGGCACAGGCGCGGGGTAGATCCGCATCTCTTAGATCTCTTAGATGCGGATCTACCCCGTTAAACCAGATCTACCGGGCACCCGGAGCTATTAAAACCGGTTCCCCTGGGAGCCGGTTTTAATAAATCCAGGTGCCAGAGATCAGGTTTTATTTGCCCCTGTGCGGAAGCAGCCTAGTTCATCAAATTGTTCTTGCAAGAACCTCCCAGTATATGGGAGTCCTTCATGTTATAAGGAGGGAGGTTCTGTTAAATAATGAACAAAAATCTTACCATGAGAATAGTTTGATAGTGAAACTAACTGCCAGGGAAGGTTTTGAGTCCTGTTTCAGCACATATGTTCAAGCAGAGAGGCAGAGGCATTTGATGGAGATGCTTTAATTTGGATTCTTGCACAGAGCAAAGGGTGGGATGTGATGGCTTAAATGGACCCATTCCAATTCAGTGACTGCATCATTAGATGATCAGAACTGAAAGCAAATCAATATTTGTTCCTCCTATTCACAATGCATTTTGCTGCTATTCACAACTGCCAAGGCCATCCCTGAATAAAGCCAAGAGTACTTGTTCATCACTAATTGAAAAGTGGGAGATGTTTCTATTGCTAGTAATTTGGGCTTCATTGAGGAGCAATCCAGCATGAGTTACACAACTCTGCTTTCAAACCAACCAGTTAACGGAAACATTGGAGTAGTTTGGATCTTCCGGTGCGTTTACTGCAACCCTCAACTGAGAGAATTATCAAAGCAACCAATTTCAGGGTTTTTGCTTGCTTGCTTTGCTTTTAGATGACATAAAGCAACACCCTTTAAAAACCCAGCTGCTAAGTATGCAGACACATACAAACACACACTGGTACTGTTATTTTTCTAAAGTTCAAATGCTACAAATTTTCCTTTTTAGCCCCATTGGGCATGACACACTCCAGGAAGCTGGAATAATTTCTGCATATCAGTGGCCTACTAGTTGTTATTTAGCAGCTTTAAGAAACACACAAAAGGGAAAGGATTTCATTTCACATTTAAAAAGACCAAATTAGTGACCTAGGCATCTTCATTGTGTCCTGTGAACACAGTTCCTTGCTAAAACGTGGTTTGTTTCCTTTTACTTTTATGCAGGAATGCTCTTAGACACCTGCACTTTTGCACAAAAATACCTGAAAAGACTTTTTGCTTTCCGTCCCCAAAGTGCTAATAAGGGCTCGTCCCCATGGGGCTGCCACTGCCCCACGGGGGATTTGGCGCAGCCTTAATACAAATCAAGATTCGTGTTAAGGAGTTCCCATGGCAAGGTTGTTGGGGGGCGGGCGTCAGCCCTCGTTCGTATTAAATCAGCAGACGCGCGACCGTGTTGGAAAGACAAGCTCTGCTGTCCCGGAAAACTTTCTGCTGGCATCTCCGGAGCTGTCCAGCCTTTCAGGAACTCCCTCCTTCTTCTGCCCGCAGTTTAAGAAACAGACTGAAGCAGGAGTTCTCTCTCTTCGCAGAGGTTTATTCTTAAAGGTTGCTTGCAAGTACAAGTATACATTTCTCCATCCAAGCTCTCGTCCAGCAATCAACAACATTAACAACTTAACCAGCAGTGTATAGGCACTTTTATACCTTTTTCTTATCATAGATGGTGACTCACTTCCTGAGTGTTGCACAAGCCTGTGTTGCAAGTGTTGCACAGACTTACGCAATTCTGCCACACGCGTGTTTGCTATACTTATACCTTGTGTACTTGTTGAATTATGCCATGCCTATCAAGCATGGCAATTGTTTGTGTCTCTCACTTGGCAAAGCTTTCGTGAGAACATCTGCAATGTTATCTCTGGTGTCAATATACTGCAGATTTATGATTTTGTTCTGAACCATTTCTCTTACGTTCTGATACCTCACACCAATATACTTGGTTCTACACTTTAGGTTTTCTGCCTCTGACATTGCAATGCACGATTGTGAATCTTCATGCACAATAGTGGGTTCTTCACACTTTCCCCCTAAATCTACAAGCAATTGCCTAATCCACTGGATCTCTCCTGTAATTTCAGACAATGCTGCAAACTTAGCTTCTGTTGTGCTTAAAGCTATGCAGCTTTGCTTTCTACTGCGCCACACTATAGGGCTTTCAGGAAATCTTATTAGCAAACCTGACACTGACTTCCTGTCATGTAACTCTGAAGCAAACGAACTGTCTACATAGCAATCCAGCCCTTGCTCACTGCCCTGTATTACTAGCTTTCTTTCTTTGGTCCCTTTCAAGTACCTTAGCACGTGTTTCACTTTGGTTCAATCCTGCACCTTCAGATCATTTACCCTTCTGCTAAGTACCCCAGTCGCAAAAGAAATGTCTGGTCTAGTGTTATTAGCAATAAACATTAAACTACCTACAATACTCCTGAACAATTTTGGATTCTCAAACTCCTTTGATGATTCCTCATTTGCTGTTCCAGAAGCCATTGGGCTTTTTACAACTTTTGCACTCTGCAAGCCACATTTTTCAATCAATCTCTCAATCTTTTTCTGTTGGCTCAGTAAACATCTACCATCTTCATTGAAACCTTGAGGCTGTTCCATAAAAATCTCGTCCAGATGAGCATTTAAATACGCAGTCTCAAAATCAAAGTGTCTCACTATTTGCCTTTTTCTAGCTGCTAAAGCTAACACCAGCCTTAAACTCTCTGGTTTTGCAGTGGGTGAGAAAGTTTTATCAAAATTTTCAAACCTCTGCTGTGAAAAGCCTTTTGCAACTAATCTAGCTTTGTATTTCTGGGTTCCATCTGGCATTTCTTTCCTTTTGAACACCCATTTGCACCCTACAACCTTGCGGTCTCTAGGTCTCTGAACTACTTTAAACATTTCTTTATCTAGCAAAGACAAGTATTCCTGATTCATTGCAGAGAACCACTTCTCCTGCTCCTCTTTAGGATAAGTCAGCAAATCTTCAAAACTCTCAGGCTCTTCTCCTATCACCGTGCAAGCTGTTGCACTTTTTACCACAAACCTGTCTGGAGGCTTTCTCACTCTCTGAGTTCTCCTTGGCACAATTACCTTTGTCCTGCCTCT
>MTQE01002208.1:68375159-68387366 GCA_014337955.1 Aspidoscelis marmoratus
AGCTGTCTTCCACGCGTACCGGAAAGGCCAATGCGAAAAGGCCTCTGGTAAGTGCTGATACTGGAGGTGGGTTTTGGCTTTAAATGCCTTCAAATTCTCAAGATGAATTAACTGCATACTCTGCAGTTCTATTGCAGCTTAACTTGGGAGCAAGTCCCACTAAACTCAGTGGGATTTACTTCTTGAAATATACATAAGTATGGATCTTTTGCTCAGTGTAATGGTTTGTTATGCGCAGAAAGCTTTTTAAAGGAAACATGCACTCTGAAATGGAGCACTCCATAATCTGAGTCTACCTACTTTGAGGCCATTTTTGACTTCATGAATATTTGTTGTGTTTATTTTCTTCCATTCAGTCTTGTTAACAGGTTGAAAGAGGAATTTTTGATGGCCTGTTTGATAACAAAACATTTTGGAAATACCTATATTTATGTAATATAGATAACACGGAAGGCTGCCTTATTCTGAGTAAAGTACAGTCTATGGCTGCTTTGCCACATGAAGCCTGTTTGGGTTAGGAGGTGGCTTGGGGTAGCCTGGTCATCATAGTTGGTCATTTCCAATGCTACAATTTGGGTTTTCCTGAAGAGTGCCAGCATTTTTATGCAGAGGAAAATTTTCAGGCTTCCTTGCAAGTTGGCTTATGGTATTTCCACAGCCACTGTGAACTGTTGCAAACAGAATTAAAGGGTTAGGGTGTCATTGGATTGGGAAAATCCTGCTTCATGACTAAGGTGCTTTCCCACTGCTCCAGATCAGCAGTGAGGGCGGCTAGATGCATTAAAAGACACTGCCCAATGCTAGGGAAAGATTATTTCCACAATGCAGTGGAGATGTGGTCTATCTAACTGGTGGCAGTAAGGAAACATCTGCATGGTCCTTTTGGACCATAGCAGAATTTTGCCAGGAATACAATCTCTATTGGCATTGTGCAAGAAAATAGTACAAGCCCCTCTTTTGGTCTGTATTGTTCACTCAGCACCCATGTCTGGTCCACCCTGGGGTCCAGAACCCATGCTGAGGAGTGACTTTCTGGGGGATCAATGAAAAACAGATTTACATGGGCCAGGTTGCCCCCTGCCACCATTATGCAGACTGGTGTTCGGGGCAGGAATGGCCCATGGTTTACTTTAGACCCCAGAGGCATTTCACTTTGCTCTGAAAATACTTGCCTTCTGAAACCATTTCCAGAGTTTGCACTGGGCCATTTGTCTTTAGCACATGGCTGTCCCTAGGGCAGGAGCAGTCTCTGTGGTGCAGAACCGGCCTAACGTTTCAGGTAGTGTTTTTCCTCCTTCTTTTGGATGAGCATGTTATGGGACAAACCGGGGGCACTTTGCATGCAAAGTACATGCTCTTTGCTATATTAAACACCTTCATGTCCCCAAATATAAATTAGAGGAATCCAATGCAGCATCTTAGATTTGGTTAGATTATTACTATGGTTAGGATCACTTTCAATGTACAATAAATATACATTACAAAAGGAGAAATGAAGCACCACCACAAAAGGGACTTGCTTTTTCCTACTCTGGTATGGCTATCCATAAGCAATCCTTCCTAAGGACTTGAAAGGAGAGGCTGTTATTTAGACTGTTTGTGAGATCAGCTTGCAAAACGCCCCCATCTCTAAGAGAAACAGTACCATGTGATGGCACCATCGTTATGATTCCAGTTCTTTTTTTTGCTTTCAGCAGTCAAGATAACTTCAGTCCTGTCACACACCTAACAATACTGTCAAAAGATGAACTTGTCAGTCTAATCTCTTTCAGTAATTATATTCTGAGAATTCAAGACAGATTTGAGTTTCTTTAGCTCTGTATAATCCCCTTAGAAAAATTCAAGAATCTCTGCCAGAGAGACAGGAATGAAAAAAAGCAGTGTCTTCACATGTATCTTTATATGGCACGCTAAATATGACCCATTGGCAGGTGTTCCATGGGTTCATTTTGGACTGTTAAATCAAATAATTCAAGTGGGGAAGGTTAATAGGGGACACAAATTAGCATGACCCAAACACCTTCTACATTTAATTAAATTCTTTGTTCAAGCACAGATCAGTTCTGGCTTACATGGAATGATAGGAGAGGTAGTCAAAGCAATGGCGGGAAAGGGGGCTCCCAAAGGTATTCATTCTTCAGGTTTCTGAGCTTGTTTTTGTGACTGTCCAACTTTCACATCCATGTAATACAGCATTAAAAACCATGATATTAACCATTTTGATCTTTGTGTTCAGTGAGACATTGCAACACTTAAAAATATTCTCTAAAGCTTTCATTGCTCCTGTTCCCAGTGCCAACCTTTTATTTATTTGAATAAACAATTAAAAATATTCACCACTAGCAACATAATGATTTTTCATCATCATGCATAATAGATTTTTTTTTCCTGGAATTTCCTTGCTTTCTTCATACTTCAGTGAACATTGGCAATTTGACCTACGGTTCCCCACCTTTTCAAATACCAGCTTGTCCTTCTTCCAAGCTCTACATTGCTAGAGTTAATATGTCTGTTTCTTCAGAAAGGACAAAATGTTTTGGGTGGAACTGAAAGTGTTGTCAAATTTTAGGACAGTGAAACTCCTGAGAGTGCAGTTTCAGGAGCGCAGAAAACAATGTGTTTCCTTCATGCTGATTTCTCATCAAAAAATCTTCTAGATGATTTTGTCCTCTTCCTTGGAAAATACATGAGTGCTCCACATTTGTGTTGTGGAAAGCCTCTGTTGCAAGTTAGTATCAAGAATACCATTCCTTAAGATAGGGGTAAAATTCCCAAACTCCAGGTGACCAAGCTTTCCACACCTCAGGAAAGGCAGTAAAATAGGTTGCAGATTGAATGAAAAGGCAAAAGGTGTTCCGATGTGCTTTGACCCACTGCAGCTTAAGCATGCAGATTCCAAACTCGAGGAAAAATACTTAGCCTCTTTGAATTGCTAGTACCTCTCTTGCTGCTAATAAACCTCGGCAGTAGTGTGGGAAAGTGTGTCCTGGGTGTGTCAAATCCCATTAACTTTTTGGATTGATGAAGCAATCAGCACTGAGAAGCTGATGGCACTTGCCCTGTTAACTTAATAAGACTACATCCAAGCCAACATATTGGGGCACCCTCAGCAGATTCATGGTTCTATCCCTACCCATCTTCAACATCACATCCACATAATTCATGGTGGAGCTGGTGAACAGGACAATGTTTCTTGACTTCATGCTTCACCATTGTATATCTTTATGTAGATAGGGTGTCCTCTGCATAGTCACAAACCTGAAGCCTGTTCACACTTGGCTTTATTCTGGAATATATCCTGGAATAGGGGCCTGCTGTCCATATGCTAGTGCAGGCTACAGCAGGCCCCAAGGTAGGCCTGCCAGAGTCTGCAGTAGCATGCAGACAACAGACCCCTGTCCTGAGGTATAGTCCAGAATAAAGGTAAGTGTGAATAGGCCCCCTGTTGGTTTTGGGTTTTGTCTGTTCCTTTTTTGCATAGGACATAAATAAACAATTAGTACATATTGAGGGACTGTTCTTATACTCCGTTCCCACATATATATATATATGGGCTTGTAAGCTTTACTGTTGTCAAAAAGCTGTAATCCTGGCCTCACCCTGCATGGGCACCGCCCCCCCCCACAAAATGTCCTATCACACCACCTGATCTACTCTCATCTTTAAAATAGGAGGCACAGCACAAGGCAGCATTTATCCGTTGAGAAACAAGCATGTAGTGAGAATGCAGACTTCCTGTTGGAACCCTTAATGATGACTGATGAAGACGTATCTTGTTGCTCCCAAGCTAGTCTCAGCAGTAGGGTTAGCTTCTCTGCTCCACTTTCTAGAGAATCTTCAGACTGATTACAGGAGTTCACAGGAGTTCTATGTTTGAGAGTAGGGATGCGCAGGGATATTCGAAACATTCAAAATTCAATCAAATTCATTCAAATTTGAATAGAATGTCTATACATTCTTTTTTGAACATTCAAACACATTTTGAATGTTCTGAATCATTCGTATGAATTATTCAGACATTTTTATGTGTACAGATACATATATGCATTACATATGCATCCATATGCATCTTATTCGTATATGTACGGATACGTACAGGATGAAAATGGGATGCATACGGATGCATATGGACACATACGAATGTTGTCGACATTTGTATCTTCAAGCACAAATAGAAAATTTGTACGAATATATACAAATGTATTCGATTTGGATTTGAATTTGAATATAATAATTTTTTCTCTATTCATTCAAATTTGAACATTCAAATATTTGATTCAAATCAAATCTGAAAATTGCATCCATGCACACCTCCACTTGAGAGGGAAGGCTGCTTTTCTTTGTACTCTTGGATTTTTAAAAGACGCATAAGATGCCTCCTTCCAGCATCTGCTGTTATTCAGTCATTCAGTCAAGTAAGACTCCCGTCATTCTCTCCCTCCAGTATACAGTATTATAAAGGTGAAGGGGAGCAGGGTGCCTGGGTGGAGGAGGCGCTGCCGATGAGAAAGCTTTTTAATCTGCTATTTATACAGTGTTGCCTATGATGGTTTAAAAGTAGTAGGCAAGCAAATGGTGACTATTTTACTCCTGCCCTCTCTCTGTTCTCAGACACTGGTGAGGAAGCATGACTTGGCAGAAAGCCAACGATGAGGAATTAGTGTGAAACGAAGCAAGTGCATCAGTGGAAGTTCCATAATAGTCAGGATGGGCAAAGACATCAGACGCAGCATCACCGGGAAGAGTTGGGGAGAAGGGAGAAAGAGCTTGCCAGAGGGAGAGTTTTTGAATTACTGTTGCTTTCCCGTCTTTGCCCAGATGGCATTCAGCCTGTCCCTGGTGTAACACAAGCAAATTCTTACATGATTAGTACCTGCTGGTTAGCAATTAGTTTCTATGGAAATCTCCTTTGTTCATGGGGTGGGGTAGGGCAAGGCATAGCTTTCCAAATCATACTTCTGCTAGCAAATCTCTTTTGCCATAGCTCTGCTGTTTCCGCATTCATTCCTTTATTTCTGTGACAAGGGTCAGATGGCACACTGCCCAATCCCCACAACTCTGGGATTTGCTTGTCTTCTTATCCTCTTTCTGACTGTAACTTCTGAAATCTTTCTTATACCTTTTCCTTATTTGTCTCTCTGTCCATCTCTCTGTCCATCCATCTCGCTATATATCTACATACTATAGTTAAATTTTTATTCTGCCTTACTGTAACAGTCTCAGGGCAGTGTACAATAAAAGTAATCACACAGACAGAAAAGTAAAAATCAAGACGAATAACAACAAGTATAAAAATAAAAGTATTGAGGAAATGGAAATGGGAAAACCCTTCTCTAAATACAAAGGTAACTGCAGAAAGAATAAAAATAAGGAACCCCCTCCTCTCGTCTGTGACATTATGTCCTCATTGTGCATGAAGTGAGGAAGAAGAGCGTGGGGTCTGTGTAGACACCATGATCTTCCCCAGTTACACCTCCATGAATCCCAATTTGGCATTTTAGTGGCAGAGCCATTCAAAGAGCTCTTTGAAACTACTCACAACTTAAGATTTGAAGCTGGGGGCCCTTCTTTGATTCTGAAAGCAGAGGAAGCCCTCCCATATGGAATAACAGGTAGGTAATTCCCAACCACGATGGTAACATGCATGAGATGCTTCCTCCCGGGCAGAATCAGCTGTATTTTGAGACTCTCCCACCCATAGTCTCCACTCTTTAAAATCTCAGTTGATTCTGCTGCACATGGCTGTCTCTAGGGGGGAAAGCCTCCACCTTCCATGGCAATCATGACTGGAGATTCCCTCACTGTGATTGGACAGGCAAAGGCATCTGGCAGCATGGGGGAAGCACAATGCAGATTTAAGGGAAGTTATTGCCTCCCTTAATGCAAAGTGAGCCAGGTGCCATCCTTGGTGCAGCGTTCCTTTACCTGTGCACAGAGTGCCTGTGTCTGGGAAGGACCTAAGACACTTTTTGAAGCTCCTGTTCTTGCCATGTGTGGCACAGCCATGGTTGAGAGCATATTGCCAGCTGCAACATATCCATGGTAGACATGTTGTGTAAAGCTTCAACATGAACTGTGGCCACTTTTCCATTACAAGCTTAAAACGGTTTCGAAACAGTTTCGATCCTCGCAGTCCCCATGTCAGGTTGGCTTAACACGCTTTCTGCGTGTTAAATCGCCTCAAAGCGTTGTAAATGTTAACACTCTTTTCAACAGGTCTCACTCTGGTTCGTGCATTTGAAACGTTTTACATTTCTTACTGTGGGAACGGTACCATTTTAGTGGGATGAGAATGCATGTTTAGGGTTTTCCTCCCCCAATAGCTTGCTTCCAAAGATTGTGATTTCACTGTAAAAATCCACCCTTTACAGCAGCGGTTACACTGTAGCAATACACCCACTTCATACCTGATAACAATGTTGCAATTCTGCACAATTCTGGAATTTCTGACCTTTAGAAAGGGAAAAGAAAGGAAAGCAGCTGCAGGTTCTGGGAGGTGTGTGAATGTTTAAGGCTGTGCTGTGGAGGTGAGTGGGTGAAGGGGGGATTGAGTTGTCACTGCTGCTGTGTGCCCTGGGCAATGGGCAGAAGAGGGCAAAGAATTGCTGGCTGCCCGGTGCTGTTTTTCCTCCATCCAGGCAAGCAGCAGCCACCCAGCCAGGCTCCGTGAAGGGGTCCGTTATGGGTTCACGCCAGGAGGAAGAGGGCAGGGCACCCCTGAAAAGCGGCTTTTAGAAAGTAGCCATTTGAGTCCCCCCTTGAGTCACATACGCCACGTACGATCCTCAGAATCCGGATCGAACGCGATTAAGTTGAAAGTAATGGGATCAGGCAAATTCATGTTAGCATCCGGTTCTATTATTTCGGTTTAGGAAAAACATTTTAAGCTTGTAATGGGAACTGGGCCTGTGTGTTGCATTTCATGTGAATCAATAAAGACAGATTGCTCTTTTTCTATACAAATACTTGTCGAGAACTGAGATTCATGACAACAAAAGTAATTCATGAAGACCAGTTTGGAAGCTAATTTTAGAAGAACAAGTTCTCCAAAGGCATCTGTGCCTTTAAAAAAAAAGGGGGGGAGAAACTAACAATTCTAAAGAGAGATTTAGGTGAAGGCCACAATATTGAAGTTGAATATTTTTAGCAAGGTACCTGTCTCTCCCATCACTTGGCAAAGAGGTCACCCTTGCTTACATTTGGAAAGTAAAATTCTTTTATGTAACTCAAAGCTTCTGAGCATCATTATGAAATTGCCGTGAAATCTTCCCATTGGACTGATGAAAGTGAATCCAAAGTTCCCTTAATTTACATAAGGATCATGACAACCCCACCTCCTGGAAGCTTTGTACAATTTGTGAACTAAATTAGCAGTTCAAAGGATGGAATAAAAGGAGTGAATGCTGCTACAGGCACTGAGCCAGCTCTCTGGTAGACACTCCTATCTAGAAACATTTGTCTGTACATGCCATTGGTTCTGCCAAGGCTCTCTGTATTCCTTCTTCCCTCTTTCCTTTGATTCAAGTCTGCAGTCCTTCGGAAAGTTTGTATAAGTTGTAGAGGGAGAGAATGGATTTAATGGTGTAAGGCATCATCGTTTAAATTATTTAAGTCCCTTGTGTTCTGCTCTTTTCAGACTCTTTATTCATCTTGGCTAGATAAATTGGGTTCTCTGCAATTTACTTATACGTAGAAAGAAAGACTTCTTTCTTTCTTTCTTCTGAGAAAGCTTGTTTTCAAAAGCAAAGTCTTATTTCACTGCCTAACCTTTAAAGATCTAAAAAAGGTTTGAGGAAAAAGCCAGAAAGAGGAAGATATTCATAGCTATTGATGGTTGTTCTGAATTTTGTATGCATCCAAACCTTCCATTCCTTAAGATGGAAGATGGCAGGACAACTTGGCAGTATTCTTACACTGTGCTTGTACCTCCTATGAGTTACAAACAGGATGCTAAATCCACTTTAGCATAAACACCTTGCACCCCTACCCACAGGCATAGCTTTTGCATTGCATTCAAAAGTGACTGAATGAATATACTGCCCATAGACTATAAAAGTCCTCCCCCTTCGCTGAAAATACTTTTATCAGAGTAAACAGCTGTAATTCACTATTCCTATAGAGGGAAAATTCTAAAATCTTTCACCTTTTTACATTATCATCACAACTATAACCTTTATATGGACCTTGGGATGCCAGCAGATGGCAAGAGGCAATTGCAGAAGTTTGTTCAGAAACTTTTCAGACTGGGGTGGTGGTGGAGCAGGACACTTCTGAGGCCATTTGCTGGAATTCTAGAGCAGGAATAGATTTGTCCTTGTCTCTGCTTGAGATGCCCATGAGCATTTGGTGGGCCACCATGTGCGACGGGATGCTGAACTAGATGGGCTGTGGCCTGATCCAGCAGGACTTCTCTTATGTTCTTATGTCTCAGGGTCTGCATGCTCTAAGTTGCTTTTGAGCTACTTTTTCATGTGTGTAAATGCAGCCTTTGTTCTAACTCTCCCATCCACCCACACATCTGCCTATCACATCTAGGACAACTTTAGGAACAACACAATTTGAAAGTTCTGTCATGATTTGTTCATGGAAGTTGTGGTGTTGCCATGCTTACCACAGACTACTGCCCCCAAATTATGAATGAATGACACTTCAAAATCTGATACGTCATCATTCTAGATGAATTCTCAGGGGTATAATTGAGGAGGAATAAAAGGGACATCTTTTTTTCTCTCTCTTCAGACCTGAAACAACTAAATTATTTGTCCAAATGGAGTGAGGCAATATTGAGGCTTCCAGGATTGCTGCAGACTAGCATAGACAAAGTTTAAGATATTCACACAGACACGGGATATATTTTTCCTGCTTCATGCTAAATGATAACCCTGCTCTACAGGATTGTTTGCATTTTTATTAAAAGTGAGAAGTAGTATTCCCTATGGGTTCAGATATCCTCACGAAGTGGGTTGTATACTCGTTTCACTGCTTGGCCGAATGAAAGCTTTTTCGCCATTAGATGGCACTTCCCCTATAAAGGGCAGTCTCAGAGGCTCCTCCGCAGCCAATTTCGTTCGCTTGGCTTGAACGAAGGCAGGTGAGGAAATTTTTCTCTTCAAGAATCCCTTTTTATCTTCTGTATTAAAATGTAAGTAGGTGTTCCTAGGGCTCTTTGGATCTGTTATCGGGGTCCCGGCGATACGAGGCAGGGAGGGTGTCCCTTTTTTGTTCGTGTTGCCCCCCCTTCTCACCACTGGGGCCGGGCGTTCCTTGGGCTTCCCTCCTGCCTTGTGGCCGCTTTGCGCTTGCCAGTGACCAGTTCACAATCAGCCACTGTTGCCAAACCCCCCCCCTCGGCACGCCTTGGCGGCTTCAAGGGGCACCGAACCGGAGGGGTCTGTTCACGCTGCGGCCTACCGCGGAGTGCTTCGCCCGACCCTCCTATCAAGCCGCCAGCCACTCGAGCGGCTGAGTGTCGGCTTGATATCGGCTCGGCCTGAGCGTTCTTCCCGCTTGCCACTCGCGACCCACTCAGATGGCTGAGCGGCGGCTGGTGAACAAAGCCGCTCAAGAGGTCCACGCTACTGCTGCTCGGCGCTTCACACGCGAGCTGCGTGGAGAGTGGTAATGGAGCCCAGCATGGGAACAAGCCCTCGGCTAACCAGGGCTTTAGTGCTGCTCTTGCTGGGCTCTGACTGCCGAAATCAGGCTCGGGAGGCGCGCTAAAGATGGTGCATTGGCACGGGCGCCATTTTCTCACGCCGCGAGAGCCCCTAGCCTTGTGCCCGCCATTTTCTTGGCACTGAGGAGCGGCCTTAGCTCCAGGCAGACCTCTAGACGCTGTGGGGTTATATTCCCCCTACGTCTGACAGCCTAGAGTGGCTGTTGATATTTCTACAGGGGGGGATACCCCCCTCCCTGTGACTGACATAGCTCCCAGTAGTTGTGGGGTCCGACCATCCCCCCTCCTATAGACCTTAAGTGTTTTGGGCGAGCGAGCTGTAAGTGCCTTTCTGACTTATCCTTCCTCTAATTCTAGGAGCCAGGAGGATATGGAAAGCAAGGGGCCCAAACTGATTGACCTTCCCCCGGAAATGCTGGAACCGGTCAAGCCTAGAGTGGCTCCAAACAAACCAAAGAGAGTTAGGACCCACCAGTCAAAAGCATCTGGAAAGTCTCCTGATGGGCCTACAACTTTGGGGTCTGTCCCCATGACACCACCTACTATTCAGATGCCTCATCCATATTTTATACAGGCCATACAAAATTACAATCCAATGCCATCCTCCATGATAGAACATCAAGGCGGGGTTTTGGGGATGCAGGCTTGCTATCCCCCACCCCCTTACCCCTTTATGCCGGATATGGCGGGGATGGCGACCTCCCTTAAGAATTCAATCATGGAAGAACTTAGAGCGGCCGGAGTCCTCTCCAAGGAGGGCAAGAAGGCCAGGAAGAGACACTGTTCTTCATCGTCTTCCTCTTCTTCTTCTCCGGCTAAGAAACGAAAGCCGAAACCCAAGAAGGTGATGCCCAGACCTTCAAAAGCTTCTAAATCGGCTGGGTCGAACCAGGAGACACTGGTAGACAGGCCCGCAACACCATCTCCGGATGCTGTCCTGCCACCCACGTCTGTATGCATCGATGAGAGCTTTTGGCAGGAGCTTGTTGATGGGGCCGGGCCTTCCGATGCGGTTTCGGCTACATCTGAAGAAGCGACCACCATTCCTTCCAAAGCCCCAGCACCAGCCGGTCAGGAAGAGGGCCACGGTGACTCAGCAGCACCTGCCCCGACTACTCCAAGGCTCCTGCCACACAATCAAGTTTCCCTGACAATACAGCAGACTGCAGAGACTCTGTCTTTGTCCATGCCTGAGCCATCTAAGGAGGATGTGTTGTCGGAGGCCGCTAATATTCTATGGTCTGCTCCTCCCAAAGAGAAAGTCTTGCCTACCCCGTCTGTATTCTAGTCCCTTATATTGAAGGAATGGCGGGAGCCTGCTGTTGCTAGGCGTGTTCTGGTGTCTTTGAGGAGACTTCTCCTCACCCATGACCACACAGAAAGCATATGAGCGGTGCCAGCTGTCGATGCGCCCATCACGCAACTGGTATCTAAGCAGGTGGTCCCGAAGGACAGTGAATCCATTCTTCGGGATCCCCTGGACCGCAAGATGGAGTCCTGTCTCCAAAAGGCTTTTGAGACAGAGGCCTTTATGCTCCGAGCCACATCTATGAGCTCTCTGCTGGCGCGAGCTGCTCTCAAGTGGACCGACGAGTTGGCAGCTGACCCGTCTCTTTCCGAGGGGGCTAGGGAAGGTTTGGCTGCCGTTAGAAGAAATCTGGCATTGTCGGCTGACCTTGCTATAGACACGCTCCAGTTGGCGGCTTGAGCATCCAGTTTGAATACTGCTTCCCGAAGGGCATTGTGGTTGAAGAACTGGAATGTCGATCTGACATCAAAATCTCAAGTGATTAACTCACCTTTTAAAGGCCTCTTTGATGAGGACTGTCTTAAAAGATATTTTGATTGAATCAAAAGATAAAAAGAAATTATGCCTACTGCTGCGCCAGTCAATGCTTCCTCGAGTAAGGGCAGGTCTTCTTCCTTTAGCTTTTTAAGGAAGCCTCAGAAAGATTTCCAGAATCGGCCCTTTCAATCAAGGCCCCCCCAGGGGTTGAGCGACCTGGGGGTGCCAACCTTCAGCTAATAGGGAAGCAATTGGAAGAGGTGGTGGCAGATTTTCAAAATTTTCCAACCCTAACACCTCACGTTGAACCAGTTCCGGAAAAAGTTGGGGGTAGATTGTCAGTTTTGCCAAGTTTGGGAAGCAAATTGTCCAGACCCATGGGTTTTGGAGGTTGTCCAATTCAGTTTTTCGTTGGAATTCCAGTCTGTTAGACCTCACCGTTTTATCCAATCCCCTATCCCAGCAGCCCCAGTTAAGAGAGCTGCCCTGTTTCAGGCTGTGGAAGAGCTGCTATCTCTAGGGGCGATTGAACCTGTCCCAAAAGAGGAAGAGGGGCAAGGCGTTTATTCTGTTTATTCTCAGTGCCTAAGAAATCTGACGAGTGGCATTCAATATTGGATTTGAAGTTTTAAAATAAATTCTTGCTGAATGACTGTTTCAAGATGGAGACCTTGTCTTTCATTTGGGGGGCTGTTAGACCCGGGGATTTCTTAGCTTCGCTAGATTTGAGACATGCTTATTTTCA
>MTQE01002208.1:68395275-68420631 GCA_014337955.1 Aspidoscelis marmoratus
CTTTTGCCATGGAGCGTCCCCAAGGTAAATGTTGCAAGGAAAACCCACAATTTCCAAAAAGAGCTCTGAAAGTCTTATTTAAAGGGCAAATTTTTTGTTGCGCATTTTCCTCGTTTTGTAGCTCTGGAAGTTCGTTAAAAACCCTGGCATGGGGGCACTCAAAGGCAAAAGGAGAGTTTTAGCAGACTTTAAATTGCTTGGGGACAGGGCCATAGTTCTTCATTAGCTTTCTCTGGGGATCAGTCTTGAAAACCTCTGCTTTCCAGGCAAGTGTGCTGTGAACTGGACCCATCCCCATTATATTTGTAAAACGTTGCTTTTATTTTGACATTTATACCATTAAATCAAATACTTTCTTATTTATGGCCTCTAGCTAGGCAGTAGAATTTGGGGGACAATGCTCTTGACACATTGGAGAAAAGTATTTGTTTTTCATGCAATTTTACATTCTGTGTTTGGACAATAATATAGCCTCCAAGTTTACTCATTCTAGCTGGAGTCCTTTGAAATCAATGGAAGTCAAAACCACTTCGTCATCTTATTGGTGAAGTCAGTTCTCAATAAAGATTGGGAAAGTAGCTGGAGCAGAACATCAAGCTAGGTGGACTACAGAGGAGGGACATATATATATACCAGTTCAATTTAATACACTGATTTTTGCGTCAAAAGCAGAAGATCTGGTGTATGGAATTCCTCACGTGTGGATTTCACTATGATCTGCTGCAGGGTTGAGTGATGGACAAGCAAACATTTTGCCTTTTTTGATTTGAACTCACATGTTCCTCAGCATCTTCACATCTGCTTTGCTGACTCATCACAAGATTCCATAGTGTAATGCTACTGCATAAATGCATGGAGATGTACGCAAAGAAGGTAAAATGTTTCATTCATAGTGGGATTTAAAAAAGCAAAATCTGGGTGTTTCTGAAACTGCTCCAGTGTGCAGCAGTGCAGGCAACCCCTGGATGTACCATTTTGTCCTATCTAATCCCTTGTACATGTTGCATATCAGTGAATGGCAGTAATGAGAGCCATGCTCCCAAATGCCCATTGATACTTATCATATCATATGCAAATGTTTATTCTTCATAAACATCTATCATATGGCAAATGCTTCTTTGCTTTCCTTCCATTTCTGTATGTTCTTCCTGCAATTTTTTTCTCCCTTCTGGACTAATAGGATGTATGTCCTGGCATAACAACAATATAGAATTGCTGTTTAAAATATTTTTTAAAAAAATATTAAGTCTGTGCTCTGATTATTTTTTGTGAGTTTTTTGTTTTGTCACTCTATGTTTATGTCATTTGGTCAATTGGGCTGGCAAAGGGAATATGATTTAACTGATACTTCACATGTATAGATTTGTACCAAATCAATAATGCACTCCTCTCTCTGGTAACACAGAGCTCAAATTTATCATCTATTTTTGTCCAGAATACTTATAAACTTTCCTGCTCTCTTGCATAATGGAAGAGACCATTTATGAAGAAATCTCCTAGATCTATCCATTATCCTGAAATATGATCTGTTTTTATCTTCTGTTATACTCATGTGCTTTACTTTTCCCTTTCCTGGGATCATCTTTCCCACCTTGCTGAAAAAATGTCTTGTTTCCTTCTCCCTCTGCTTCAATATGTCATGCCGTATCCATCAGTTAATAAACAATGGCAGAAATGCTGGGCTTTATGCTCCCTCTTTAATATGGGGCCAAGACCTTTCTTTCTCCTGGCATTCACCCAAATGGTTATTTTGACATCTAATTCTGAAAAATCTCTTAATTTGTGTAGTCATTTCATTTTATGACATAAGACCACCCTTGAATAATAACCAATAAGATATTGAGCATGGGACAAATAATAAATTAATAAAGCACTTAAGCTGCATTCCTCAAGTGCTTCATATGGAAATAAACTTCACAGAACATAACTGGCATGGCCCTATTAATGTAGGGATACATTTTGTACCAAAACTCTTAAGACCTCTCTCAACATATCTGATCAAATTCTGTCTCTAGATATAGTGACTAAAAGCTACTAGGGATGTGCATGAATATTCATAACATTCGTTATTTCTACGAATTCAGTCAAATTTGGACATTCGTACACAAATCAAACGTTAGCACATTCTTACATTAACATTCGTACGAATATGAATGTTTCGGAACATACATATAAATAATTTGGAAATGCGTGAAACTGGGCAGGTGGGAAAGCGGCTGTCCCAGTCACATTTGCAACAGATCCAGACTGCATTCGATGTGAATCGAGAGTGGATTTAAAGTGGATTCAGGTCAGATTTGATGCTTTTAGAGGGCAGATATGTTATGGGATATGTATTGGTTACTAGGGATGTGCACGAATTATCTGAGCATTCAGAATCTGGATGGATACATTCAGATTCCGAGATTTGTGGACGAAATGAATAGGGTCCTATTCGAAGGTCCCTATCCATCCATGAATTGGATAATCCAGTATCCGTAGAAGCTTCGGTAGAAGCTTTTTAGGATACTGGATGTCCCAGGGCATCCCTACCATGGCTAAATACAGGCCTTCTGGTAAACCATGACGAAAGACTGGATTGAATACATGATTGTAGGGGTCCACCACTAGTCTGGATTTAAGGGCGTGAAGGCCCCATTAAATCCAGAATTAGACAGCACTCGTGTGGATGATGCAGCCCTAATGGTTTCTGGATGGGGTTGTCAGTGCAGAAGATGGGTACCAAATCCATACTATATCCATCACTATTGCTTCCTTAAAGGGGTCTTCAGGACCCATGCAGAAATGGCCCTGGAACCTGAAGGTATTTTAGAGTGGATCTTCTTGCTGTGTGAAAATGAGGTTCACATTTCTGAAATGCAATTTATGGGAAACAAAAATGGAGAGATGTAATACACTAATAACTTTCCCCTGTGTATCTCTTTGGCTGCTGCAAGAACCAACTGCTAGATCAGACGGGCCATCAATCTAAAGAGCAAGGCTTTTCTTGTCTCCTTAAGAATCTGTCACTTTGAGATTATTAGCCTCAAGACTGGTTTGTCATGGAGGATTTTTGTCTTCTAAAAGAAAATAAATGTATGATGTAAGACCAGTGTTTGCTGAATTGCATTTTTCTCTTTTTAATTGTCCTTCCCAACACTGCTGTGTTTTTGCAATGGGGTTCATGCTGTAGCACCATGTGGTGGAATCCACCCATTATGATTAAGTAAATTGCACAATGAATCGAGAAAATATCTTCACAAATAATGTGACATGGTAGGTATAACCAGATTCATAAGTAGCCAGTAAATACATGATCTAGGTTACAGATATGAGCGAGTTTGCAAGTCTGACAGGTATAGGGAGAAAATAGTTGGTAGTTTTACCCATTTTGACCTGTTCTGCTTGCTTATCTGGGCTGCTGTGTGCGTATTCACACATACATGTGGGCACACACACATAACCATAACATAATTTCCTGAGTTCCCATTAACAAATAAAGACATTTCTATCATTTTTAGATAAGGAAAAGCAAGTTCTCAGTCTAACCCTGTAAATCCCAAACTAAGGAGAATGCATAAGAGCTATACCAGTCATGTGCAAGTACAGTATATGATTCTTGTGTTGAAGCCTCTGGTTTTGCTAAGTGTCCACCCTTGTGCTGCTTCCACAAAAGTGTGAAAAGCTGGAAATGAGCGTAAAAAGCACAGAGTGAAGCTTCTCTCTCATCTCCCCCCTTTCCCTATGAAAGAGATCAGGAAGACTGGGAGTAGGGAGAAACTAGGGCATAGCTGACCTACTTTTCTTGATATTCAGACCCAGTCACATCTCTTTGAAGGATCAAGTAACTCGATTCTATTCTTATATAAAACAACACTCCTCCCCCCGCCCCACTGTGGTTGCAGTGGCACAGGCCAAAG
This sequence comes from Aspidoscelis marmoratus, assembly GCA_014337955.1. Classification (NCBI taxonomy): domain Eukaryota; kingdom Metazoa; phylum Chordata; class Lepidosauria; order Squamata; family Teiidae; genus Aspidoscelis; species Aspidoscelis marmoratus. The sequence continues at coordinate 68,399,175 of MTQE01002208.1, forward strand.
CATTAAGTTTTTATTTTGTTTGCCTTTTGAAAGTTCAGTGAAAAAAGAATCAAACCTCCCTCAGTCTTTGACAGGTGTGAAAACAATTTTGTTCTCCCATATGTATAAACTCTCCATTCCTTCATTCAATCTAGGACTGGAAACAGAAGTACTACAATGTCACTTGAAATGCCTTTGCACAATTTCAGGCTCAGCTGGAGATAACAATCCCTGAAAAACTCAGGAGAAAGATAACTTAGACTGAAATTGTTCTGGGAACCCACTGGATGAATCCAGATAAGTTTGCTCGACAGTGTGCGGAAGAATTAATCTGCAATTAACTCAACCCCTTCAAATTCTTGAAGTGAAAATGGCCCAAGAATGTTCTGCTTTTGATATGAATTATGAAAGAAATGGAGTTTCCTTACCCCTTCCATAGGGATCCTGGAACTGGGGCTCAGCCTATACAAAGTTCTTGGATCTCCCTGGACCCTCCTAATAGAAGCAGGAGAGGAGAGAACTCCAGATCTTGGGAGAGAGCCAAACTTCATCATACTTGGTTCAAACCTGACACCATCCAATACGTGGATCAATAGCAAGCTGGCTGGCAGCTCTTCGATACTGCAGAGAACGAGGGTTCGGCACTCAGGACACCTCAACTCCTTGCATGATTTCAAGATCTTCTGGAGGCAAGGCTTGCAAAAGGTGTGTTGGCATGGGAGCACCTTGGCTGAGACATCCAGTTTCTCCAGACACATGGGACACTCCAGCATGTTGAACAGAGCGAAGTCATCCATGTTCCTTTTGGTGGGTTTGGTGACAGGTTCCAAACTCAAGTAGAGTTAGAAAATCCACGTGACATTTCGCAAGCCAAAAGGACCATGCAGGAGTGATCTATGAAGAATGAGTGCAATTTTATCATCTGAACAGTCTTAGCCTGTGCGAAAAAAGAGCAGAAAGTCAAGGTCCTGCCGTTTTGCCTATTTCAGCCTTGAAGGCAACTCTCTGTGATAATTCATAACAATGCCTCCTGAATCAATTCCTTTTGTATGTTCCCCTCTCTCATTTCCTAAAGCCAAGTTAGACTTTAATAGTTATTTAGGAACACAAACACTGGAGAGCAGACTTGTGTTCAGTGGTCAATATCTGTAAGGAGACAAGTGAGAAAGATAGTAAGATTCAGGATAAGATAATAATCAGTAGTGCCATTCAAAGTGGGATTATACTAGGACAGTACATTTCATTACAGATATACTGCTAGAAATTAGTCCATCTGAATGAAAAGCAATGATAATAGTGATGATGATAAATTATGATGAAAGCTGTACAAAGGATTGCATTGGATATTCTGGTAAGTAAAAATCAGAGAAAAACAGAGCTGAACATATTCCACCTCACCTACAGTATCTTGTCTAGACAGGCCAGCACTTTTCATGGCAATACCATTTTTATCTTAAGAGGTATTTATTGCTTTCCTAGATGTTCTTATCAGGCAAGTCCCTTTGACAACAAACATCACTTGAGCATACCTGGAAGGAGCCCTGCTCCAGGAGATCAGGAGAGTGGTAGGTTTGTACAGTGCCTTGTCTTAGCTGCCTTGATAATCCAAAAAGAGCTTGAGAAATTATTATTCCTCCCACAGCATAAAAGCAACTCAACCTGTTCAACACCTTTCACAACTGAACACCAAGCTCAAGTAGAGCAGTTGCACCTAATTCCGATTTCAAGCCACGGCCTGTAAAAACATGCAGCACCTCTGATCATGCAAGCCTTCAGGAGCCCAGGACTGATTCAGACCCATCCTGGTCTAATCTCCAAATGTTGCTAACTTTTCTCCCACTCCTGGACCTTGTAGCTTCACACACACTAAACTGCGAGCAGCTGAACTGATCGAGAAGGGTCAAACTTTGAGAGCTAAAACTTTCTGTTAGAGCCTGTCTTTCATTTAAAGAAGGAAACTGTGAAAAGGGAACTACTAGAGCAGTTCTTTATGCTAATTCTTGCAAGCACGGTGCTACTAACCTTGTGTTCATGACCCCCTTTAAAACGAGTTTCAGCTCGTGAAATAACAGCTTCTGATCTGGCTGTTCCCTTTCTCTCGCCCTCCAAATTGCAGACGCATTGAAAACTTTAACTAGGTGCATTACTCACTTAGCTCAACTTGACACACACACACACACACACACACACACACACATGGCTTTTGTTAACTCATAGGCTGCCAAGCTTCTCCTCCTACACATGTTTCAGGCAAAGGGGAATGGTGAAGACTGATTAGGAACTAAAGAGGAGGCTGTTTGGTTTTTTATATTTTTATTTTTTTAAGGAAGCTTTCTGGCTCTGTACCAGTGAAACCTAGATCAATAATTTGGTTCAGCTGCTTGCTTACTTGCTTTTTTAAAAATGAAGCTGATCTTGTTTTAGGAACAGAGGAGGAGGAGTGTAAAAAGATGGTAGAGGACAAAAACCTCAATAAACCTGTGTGCCAAGGATGACTAGGGATGCCTTTAAAAAAAAGGATTAAGGTGGAACTGAAACTTGGGCTGTCATTGATGCCTTCTGGAAAATAGGGTGAGTATATGGAATTAGGTCACTTTGCTTAACAAAACAAAATGTGGATAATCCAACGGGAAAACCCTGTACTTAATTAAGTGTGGTGAAAGCAGTGGGCATATATTATACTGGAGATATCAGCCCTTTCAGGCTTGTTCGATGTTTGGTTCATGATCAGATTTAACTGCTGTCTTTGGTCAAGTTCCCACTTGGCAGTTTAATCCTGTTTTAAACCAGGGTTTTTAAAAATTAGCAGCAAGGTCTGTGGTTTTTTTTTTTTTTTTTTTTTTTTTTTTTTTTTTTTTTTTTTTTTTTTTTTTGCATTCCCACTGTTAGCTTATAATGCAGACTTACTCTCCATTCTTCAGTGCCTGGCAGGGGAGAAACCCCCTCCCCTCTGTCCTCCTCTCAGCAGAACCCTCTTCTCATGCAGTTGGCAATTGGACACTCATACCCTGACTTCATTGGGGTGGGCAATTCAAATCCCACACTTTATATAAACCTGCCCCTGCATCAGATCATGGACTCCTTTGGCAGCAGTTTTAACCGCTTCTGTAGCAGTTTTAACTGTAGCACAGCCTCTTTCTCATGTTAACAAGGCAGTAGAAGACTAAAGATCACTTTCCTTTCTTATAATGGTGTTTTATCCTAGATCGGTAGATCAGAGCAGCGTGAAATGGCAGGGAGTGAGGCAAAAGGAGTGGGTGGCAGAGACAGTCATGGAGGGAGGGTGGCAGCCTTTTACACAAAGCTGACACACTTTGTGACCCCATGATGGAAGTTGCTAAAGTCTGATTGCTGCCAGTGAGTCCCTCTTATTGAAATCAGGCACTTTCACTTACTCCCCTCCCTGCTACATTTGTCTGACCTTCTTATATTGTGGTGTGTGCCTTAGCTACTGCAGGATGGAAAAACACCCCATTTTTCACTCCCTTTTCACCCTTTTCAGCCAGCAGTAGATTTCCTTAGCCCAGGGAAGAGGGGACTACCGCAGAGGAAATCACGCCTTCTCATTGGGTCAGGGGAAACTGAGGAGAAACCCTCTAAACCATGGTTCCCTTTCCCAAAAACCTGCTTTCATTCCCATTTTGCTAAATAAAGTAGGTTATATCTAAATCCAACAGCGAGACATCTATGATCCAAATATAGATAATCCACGTTTCGGGACCTTTAATCCTCAGAAATTGCTGATTCTTTTAAAACATTGGGAAAGGTGAGTGCTCAAAACAGTCTCAAAGCTCATTATAAACTGTTTGGGAACACATCCTTATAGGACATAAGAACAATACATTTAAGGAAGTCATGAAGGAAAAAAAACAGTTTTCGGTTGGAAATCCACATGGACTTGAAGGAAAGGGCAAAGTTTTTTTTTAGTTTTTTTTAATTTTCCAAAATTTTAAAAACAAACAGTAAGCAACAGTTAATACAGAGTTCTTACATTCATATCCATCTTCTTTCATTTCCTTGTGACTTCCGAATGTCTGATCAAACATCTTCTTGTTTCTTCTTTTCCTTTCTGGCCCCCTAAATCCTAAATATTTAAGCAGCTAGCCTCTCAGTCTTCTAAATTTACCGTACAGTTTTTAAACAACATCTAAAAAGCCAGTTCTGTCATTCTATCTGTGCTGCTCCACTCATACTAAGTAACATAACGTATAAACGAAAGGAAGAGGAAGGAAAGGTAAATGCCTACAACAAAAAACTTAAAATATTTTATAGCACTTTAAAATACTTCCCTTGTATAATCTAAAATTGTTTATACTAACACCACTACATTTCTATTACTATTATTACTAATTATTACTATTTTTCTTATTACTTAAATATATATCCAAAACATTTTTCTAATTATATAAACCCCTTACTAACAAATTATAGTTATTGAAACCCACCATGTATCTTTTCCTACTACAATCCCATTAAAAGACCCCTCCCAATTATATCTTAAGCTCCATTCCCTCTGTAGTACCACACATATTCGACCCTACAAATTATCAGCAATAAGCCAAGAAGGCAGGAAAATCAAGAGGGAGAGAAAGAAAAAGTATGCATTTTGAATTACAAATCTGTTGTTGTTCCCTCCTTTCTATTCAAAGTCTTAATCTTGTATATTTAATCCCCTTTAGCATAGGATTTTCCAGAAGTCCAAACTTCTTTTCTTTTCTTTTTTTCTTCTTAAAGTCTTCCATTCCGTGTAGTCTTAAAGTCTGTCTTATTTCCATTATCTGTATCCTTTTAAGGCCACACCATCTAAGTAATATCTGTATTCCAGTCTCCTTGTGTCTTCGCCTGTAATCTCTGGTCTAAAGGAAGCTCTCTGTCATCTTGCAACATTTTAAATTCTTATAATTCTGCTTCTTTTGGCTGGTGTATTTTGCATTAAAATGGCTGCGGTGAGAAACTTCTGCCAGCTCATCACCTTGCCCTCTTTTGTTTTCTTTTACCATCTTTGTAAGGTTTCTCTTCCTGGATTTCTGATACTCCATAGATTGACGCTTTCTAAGCATGTAGATACGCTTTATTGCAATTCTGCTGGCTGGCCTTAGTTTCGGCAATTTTACCTTGGAATCATCATTTAGGTTCTTGTTTTGTCCATAATCTCCTGGTTCTATTCCCAACAACTTCAAACATCTGTCCAGCGCCTCCTCCAACTTTAAAAGAGCTTGGGTTCTGAGTGATTTTTTTCACCATAATTTTTGTAGTCTTATCTGTAACTACTTCTGCACAGTGTCTCCACGTAACTTCATGTAGGACTCTCTTTTTTCTAGGTCTATGACTGTTCTCCCTGCTCTCTGAGAGCTCCACTTTCACTCCCTTTTTTTCCACTTCTCTTATTTTTCCTTCTCTTTTGTTATTCTTCCTTTCTTCGCTCCTTCCTTTCCATATATATACATATATCTATATAATAATTCATCTAATTTTTATTAAGTATTTTTCTTTAATAATCCACTGTTTCCTTCTTCTTTAGTTTTAAAGTAAGTTCCAAAATTGCTCACCTCTTTCTTTCTTAGGTGCTGCTGTTAATAATCGGTGGCAGATTTATATGTTCCAGATGTTGATTCAGATTTCCTTTAAATCCATAAATTTCAGCAGTCACTATGGAAGGTCACCTGGGGCTTGGTTACTTGTCCAGCGTCGAGATTGATGTTTTAGTTCTCCTGCCTGTGGCTGAGCCCCAGAAATAGGAGAGTCTCTTTGTTATCTTGTAACTCAAGATAAAAAAAAACACGGGGGGGGGTACTTCATTTGTCCCTCCAGGATTTATTAGCTGGTAAGTTGTGGAGCGAACTCAAGACACGTCTCGCCCCGGTTCCCTTCACTTCCGGAGTCGAAGGAAAGGGCAAAGTTGATGTTGGGCAATAGCATCTCTTGGGAGATTGCTAAGAATTGGAAAAAACATCAAGTTCTGAATAAAGTTTGGACCATTTGCATGTCTGAATTTTTTTGTGTCTGCATCCACACTTCTAATGACATCTTTACCCCTGTGCATGCAATGTGCCTCTCAAAGCCAGCAAGCCTAATGGTGATGTTGCAGTCAAGGGGTCAAAGTGCCACTATCAAGATAGATGACAGCCACATGAGCAACCCATCTACACTGCACTCCAGCTTTGAAATTTGTGAGGGAGTGTGGTATTATTGATTCCACTTCTGTGGGTTTTTGACCAATGAACTCAAACGAAAAACCATGGCTTTTTTCTCCTTTCTTCAAGGTTTTCTTAACTGTGTTTTTTCTTGTGGAGAAGAAACGTCCCATAGAGCAAGGGCTCTGGTGGAGCTGGCTCTGCAGTCTCCTGCCATAGGGACACAACAGTCTCCTCTGATCTTTTGTAATATTCAGATGCTCCATCTAATGTTCAAACTTCAGGTTTTGTAGGCTTCATATGCAAACACACATAGGATGGATTTATATTTAGCTACTGAATTTCAAAAGCTGGATTCTCTTCATGCATCTTAGAGTTTGTATAAACTTCGGATGAACTAAAAATCAAAATAATTAATAAAATGTTTTCTGTGTTTTAAGAACTGTTTTCCTCTTCTATACATGCAGAAGCACAATCAGAAGCTCTGAGAAGTCTTCAAGATAATGTTTGTTTTTCATGATTATAGTTTGACTTACCTGACTATTGTTCTTCCTGATAATTTGTGCTACAGTAGTAAGAAATCTAATTAGGCCTGATGTGCGATGCTTCTAAGGACTTTGGTAAATACAGTTGTAAAAGAGACCTACTTACCAATGGATCTTATGCAAAGAAATCTAACTGGACATTTCTTGTTGGAGATGTCTTCCCAAAATACTAAACTGGGTAAACTACACAATGTTTTTGTGAATGTGACCAGGCAGTTTGTGACCCAGGATATCCCATGTATATATGTCCTTTCTGAAAACAGCGATCACAGTGCAAACTGAATTTATTCAGAAGATAGTCTCATATGAAAAGCTCTTATGCCTTCTTTATTATTTTATCCATTATTTTGTACTTTGATTCTGCCTTTCTTACAAAAAGCCAGCAAATATTATTCTCTCCTGCCGTTTATTATCTCAACAACTCTTTTAAGGAAGTTACTGGTGCATGATCACCCACTGAGCTTCCACACTGAACTTCATAGGACAAGGTACTTGATGGTTGTGAAGAGGCCATAGGAGTCAAAGACTTTCTCAAGTGTGGCTTGCCTGAGGACATTTTCTAGACATTCTCATTAAAGGCACAAAACTCTCAGTACAAGGGAAAAGTAAACTCTGGTATTGTCTTTAAAAGTCAGGCAAGCAGATGTATCTCTATGGTGTATCTGGCTTACGCCATGAGATGCGAGGACTCCGGGAAATGGGGAGCAACAGTTGATTGCTGCTGCTCCTGAACGCCGGCTGTTATGAAAGTTTTCCAGTTATCTGACCGACCCAGATAACCGGGGATCAAGCCATGTGTCTGGCCTGACCCTGAGTAGCTAGAAAATGGGGGAGGAGGAGAGAAGAGTCAGGAGGCAGTGATCAGCTGGAAGAGAGTGATTTATTTCTCTGCAGAGCTTTAAATAGGCCGCCACAAGATGGGTGGAGAAGGAAGTGATGTCAGGACATCATTCAGGGAGGTGATAGGTGGAGCCGCGTCAGGTGAGTTGGTCAGAAGTCCTTCTGATGTTACATCCTGTGGCAGGAGGCGGGGAGGATACTCAAACAGGAAGAGAAGCATTGCTGCCTGCAGGGAATGTGCAGCCGGGGAGCCATTATGCCCCCAGGCTAAGAGTCCAGCACCCTGCTGGTGCCAGGTGTGTACTGCAAGATATGAGACAGAAAATTATTTGCTTTTTATTCTTGTGGCTTGTCTTCTTGGTCAGCAAGGGGCTTGGAAGCTGGAAGGGAAACTTAGGGAAACTTGAGCAGCTTTTGTGATTACAACATATCCCCCTACTGCTACTGTTCTCTTATAACTGAGAGTGAGGTTTTTGTGTGTGTTTGCAGCCACACCTCTAATGGGTGTGACATCTTTACCCTGTGCATGCAATGTGCCTCTCAAAGCCAACAAGCATGATGGTGATGTTGCAGTATCAGTTTTTTCCAGAAAGTCTTTTTGCATGACTTTAGTTCCTAGTCCCACAGGGACCAGCACCACCCACTGTGATCTTCCCTGGTCTCCCTTAGAAGCTTTAGTGGCACATAATATCTGCCACACACCGAAAGGGCTAGCAGCTTCCCTCCATGCCATTGCCAAGCTTGGACTGCTAAGATTGGAACAGACCAATCGGGCCTACTGTATTGCCTCTTTGTCCCAGGAGCATTGTCTGTGTGCTTTTGTGCCTCTCATAGTGGATCTAGTGCCAAATATATCAGGATTACATACCACTAGAACTATTTTCCTTTATGATGAATGGTTTGGGCCACTGATGATTCAGGGATGAGCAATAGCCTATATTATTGCACTGTCTTTTATAGTGCAGTGTTTTCCAGGTAACTTTTCTGACTGTTTCTGTTGCTAATTTTCAAAAGAGATTTTCTATTTTATGATAGCAATGTGGAGCTTCATTCCTTCTTGTTCATTATTTTTCAACAGCCCTGCAATATGGATCAGTTGCTGCAACTCAGGCAATTTTGGGTGTTTTCCCATTGCTCTCCTAGTAGATCCAGATTAAGGGAAGCACCCAGTGTGTTTCCACGGGAGGTGTAGCACCCATTATCAATGGGTGCTAACCTCCATGCCGTGGAAACACCTGACGTCTCCAAAGTCAGTGCAAGACAGCCCCAGAGTGCCCACAGTGTCAGCAGGAAATTGCTCCGGAGCACTTCCGAAGTCTGCGCTGATCTTTGGAGAGACCAGCGACAAGACTCCAAAGTCTTTGCTGATCGCTTTGGAGGGATTTCGGAGGGAAGTCCACATGGTCTGCACTAATAGCAAATGGACCGCGCTGACAGCTCTGGAGCCTCTCCAGAGTGTTTGCCAATCTCTTTGGAGTGACTTCGGAGTATTTTGGAATGATTTTGAAATGGCTCCGAAATCACTTTGAAGCTGGGATTTCAGGGCTCCCCCCCATGGGTGCATCCCCTCCCCCTAGCCTCTTCTTGACCCCATTGCCTGTTTCTTGTGGAAACAGGCTCCCTTTAATCCGGATTTTCTGGCTGAAGACCCCATTGTAGACCCCATTAATGGGGTTGTGATGGCCACCTCTCAATCTTATATATCTTTGGTATTTGGTAGTGTGGTAGCTTTGAGAGGCACATTGCATGCACAGGGGTAAAGATGTCATTAGAAGTGTGGATGCAGACACAAAAATAATGATTCAAAGTCAGAACTTCCCTTTTAAAAGAATCTGCACTCTCACTCCTTAAGGCTATATATAAATGTAGCAAAACAGCTGGACTCACTGTCTGAGCTCCTCCCCCTACTCAGCCTAGCTAGTAGTGGGTTTCAGTATCTGTTTAGAACTCCACCCTAACTTGGCTCACAGTTGAAGCTTCTTTAAAATAACAAGAAAACAAGTTTATTGTGTACAGCTTAAGTGGTTAAGCAATATCTTCTTTGTGTTACACTTTGTACTTCAGTTCAGCAAACTGTATTGTCCCTTGCTTTCCCCTCAAGCACAAGGACTCTCAAAGTTATTCAGATTAATGCCAGCAGCATCAGTAACGTATAACCATTTCAATTATCTTACTTTCCAAACACCATATATTCACTAATGACTCAGGACCCTTCTTCCACCTTCCCTAAGCTAAAGGCCCATTTCTCTCCTGTTAACTACCCTCTGGTCAGTTAACCCCCAGGCAGAGAACACTAACAATTCCCTCAGGCTCCCTTAAATACTCACCTAGCTGGTGAGCTGCAACCTGATTGGTTGATGTTCCTCCAGGATTCTATTCCACCCTCTCTCCTGGAGAGCTGGAATAGCCCCTCCCTTTACCTAAATAATCCACTTTGATGACACTTTTAACAGTATAGACAAATAGTTTTTGCCACACTTTGTAATTTAATCAAAATAACTTAATTTTGCGTGAGGGGTCCTCGCAGGTACCACAGGGGTCTACAGAAAATCTGGATTAAAGGCCGAGATGTACCCATATGATCCAGATTCCCCCAGCAGCGGTGGAAACAAATGTGTCCCAAATGGGTGCCCTGGTGGAAATGGGGTCATCTGGCTCACACCCAAATGGGTCCTTAATGGGTGCAAAAATGGGTACTTTCTGACATTGGAAAAACACCCTTTGGCGAATCTGGGCTGCAGCTTAGGCCCAGTCTGCTCTAGGCTGATGGGAGATGCTGTCTAGTGAGCATGTTATTTATTTGGCTAAAATATGTTCAGTGTAGACCTTTTATCTTCAGGATTTCTCTGAACACTTTATTATTGTTTTTGTTCTTTTTAAAAATTTGGCTGCAATTAAGAGATTCTTTGGAAATACAGAAAAAGATAGAGATGTTGTAGGCAAAATATGGCAGGGCTATTTCTGTTATAGATAAAAATGCCTTTACTGGCACTCAGCATCTATTGACTACAGGAGGTATCTATGTAGTTCTCCTGCAACAACATAGATTTGCCATTCCCTTTTCCAAGGAGATATCCCAGGAAGAAAAGTCCATGGGGGAAAAAAAGAAATGCACTTTGGTGTCTGCTAGGGATGAGCATGAATGTTGTTGGAGGTTTTTTTTGTATTCGATTCGTATTGACTTGAATGCAAGAAAATTAGTGTTTGTTTGAATAGATCTTCAATTTTAGTGGGATTTGAATTTGATACAAATATTCAGTCCCATACAAATCCCATACAAATGCATATGAATCCCATGCATATCCCATGCATATCCCATACAAATTCCATATGAAACTATTGAAACATTCCATTCAAATTCAGATGTCAATCTTCGAATGTGCCAAAATTCAATTAGAATTCTGTTCTAATTTGTATGAATTTTGAATGTTATGAATATTCATGCACATCTGCAGTCTGCACTCAAGACAGCCGCAGTCCTTCTAAAATACAGTAAGGTGTGAATGCAGCCCTAGTCATACGGTGCCTGGTTCTGATACCTATAGATGATGTGCAGTATGTTATGCAAGGCTGGACTTGATGAAATGCTGCACTCCACATCAGCCTCTGCATTTTCCAATAAGACTTTCATTAGTGATGAATATGTTTACAACATGATGTTCTGATTCTTAAGCTACTTGCTGGTTAAGTTATACACTTTCCACAGCCCACAGAGCTTGTTTAGATGTACTCTACAGTGTTTCTATTTACCGTTTTGAATATTTTTTTTCCCTTTGAACTGCAGCCTCCCTTTTGAAAGTCTCCCAGCTTGCCTTCCAATTAAGGTGGTTTGAAAAGCACTGCATGGCAGGAGAAGTGGAAAGTGATGGAAAAGATGGGTGCCATGCCATCTTGTAAATAAATAAATATTGTTATTGTTTTCAAGTTGTCCATTTTATCTTTTGTTTTTATTGCTATAACCTGCCCAGAAACCTTCAGGTATGGGGCAAGACAGAAATGCAAATAATAATAATTAGCAAATTAATACTGTTGTTCTGTTATTCTGTGCCTTTATACAGAATATGATGTTACTGTGTACTTGGAGTACTGTGCAGTTACTCAAAAATAAAAATAAATTTTAAAAATCATAGAAAATATGTTTTTTAAAAAAGGGAAGAGACTAGGGCCGTGATCACACATTATGTTTTAGAAGCACAGAGACCTTCTTCAGTCTGCCAAAGTGCATTTCCTTCTTTCCCTCAAGGACTTTCCTCCAATTGGATAATCCCAGCACTGAGTCTGTTCCAACCAACTTAGCAATGGCACGGAGGGAAGTCAGCAGGCCCCACAATGCACACCCTGATATCCCCACCACTGATGACACCCCTGTATCCCCCCTGAAGCTGCTGATGCCCTGATATCCCCGTGCAGCTTCTCACACCACCACCACACCATGCCATGCTGAGCCTTCATAGATCCTCTTTGTCTCCCACAATTCTATCCCCCTCAAGCGCCTATCATCCCCTCTGCCCTCCCATTGTGCCACCATCATGTTGCACTATGCTACCCTTCTCACTCTTGCCCCTATCATGCCAAGCCACCCCCATCCCCCAACATACTCTCATCTCCCCACCAGTTTGAAGTTTACCTTTTACCAGGCAAAGGGGGACACAGTAGGTGTGACAAGCCATTCCAGTTCATCCCTTAGACAGACTATCTGATGAATTCTGCTTATTACAGAAAAGGGAGTTGAGAGTTGAGACCTTTTCACACGAGGACCCCTGAAACGCATGTAGGATGCCCTGGGATGGAACATTTGCTCTGCTGGGCCGGCAGTTCTGTTTGGAACTGCCCGAGCCCATCCCAGGGTGCCCTACATGCGTTCTGGGTGTAGAGCATGAAATTGTGCTCTACAGCTGGCCCAGGGCATTCGCATCCATCCCTGGCTGTCCTGCAGCTGTTGGGGAGGGAGAGCATTCACACACCCTCCCTGACAGATGTGGGCCCTGCCCCAGGCCTCCTGCCATTGGGTCAGGCATATTCCAAATACAAGATGTCTTGTTAGCCACCAACACAGCATCAAAAGGGGATTAGAAATTTCCAAGAATATTTGTTGGTAACTGGCTCCTTGCCATAATGGTATGTTCAGGATCAGAATCTTCTGAATAAAAGTTATTGGAGAAGGCAAGAGCAAGACTCTTTTTGCCTGCATAAGTTTCTTGTGAGTTTCTACGGTCATCTCATTAGCTATTGAACATACAGAATTCTCTGAAATCTTTAGGTTCTTGTGTTCCTATAAGCAACAGGTGTAGCTCAGTTTTCTTGAAGGTGAATGATAGCTTCTTGTGTGTCCAGGTGAGTGCATGGAAGCTTATTTTTTTCCCCAATTTGTTTCAGTTCTTTGTTTTGTTTTTTGTTATGGGAACAGCTTTATGTAGGCGGAGAAAAATATAGTGTTGAATTGCCTCTAACAATGAAGTTAGTGGAATGTTCTTGATCAGGCTGGCATGGCTAAAAATATAGCCCATACACTGGCTGAAAGCTAGAGATTACGAAAGAGCAAAAACTTGTAGTATTCTCCTATAGATAAACATTATTTTGTTTAGGTGAAGGATGTACTGTGGTAGTTAGAGGCTGTGATCAGATACAGCATGAAAAAAGCACCTCTGAGGTGGTTTAAGGAAGGCTTTGATATGGGATTGTTCACCTGCCAGTCTGCCCCTCCTCCTTCTCATGACCATTTTCTGCTAGAAAAGGCTGGGAACACAAGGGCCACACACTCTCTTTCTGAGGCATCTCTTGTCAGGGGGTAATGGGGTGTCCTTTTCCCCCCGTTGGTAATGCATAGCAGAGTTGCACTTGGTTCATGCTTGGAAAGAAATCAATTCCCTTTTCGCTCTCAGCCTGTCAGAATTCCTTCAGCGTAGCTCTCCAAGGTGCTGAAAGCCTAGGCTCCTCCGGTCCCGGGAAAGCCTGCAGATTCCTACTGCGGCCAGTGTAAACAAACAGACAGCGACGCTGTAAATTCTCCAAAGAGGTTTATTGCGTAACGGTTGCAGTCCACCAGCTCCTCCGACAACGAGGCAACGAGGCAACACACAGCCGTGTGTGAATACTTTTATACCTTTCCACTATCTGAGTTGGTGACACGTTTCCTGTGGGTTTCACAATCCTGTGCTTTCCCTGACATCATTCAGCCTTCAACAACTGGTGACTGTCTGGTGATTCTTGACTCCTAGTTACCTGTTCTGCACACATCACCTATTGTGACTTCTAGTTACCTTTCTGCACACAACACTACATTTCAATTATCAGCCTGACATCTCTGAGGTGCCCCTTTTGCTATCTCTGAATCAGGGGTGTGCACGAATGCAGTTTTCAACATTTGATTAGATTTAAATCAACTATTCAAATGTCCAAATTTATATGATTAGAGAAAAAACTAATGTATTAAAATTTGACCCAATTTGAATATATTCGTATCTATTCATATGAATATTCAATACATATTTGATGATATGAATGTTGACAACATTTGTATGTACCTGTACACACCCATATGCATCCCGTTTTCATCCTGTACATATCCATACAGATGTGTACATATACGAATAAGATGCGTACATGATGCATACATAATGCGTATTTGTATTCGTTCAAATATTAAAAGATGAATGGTCTGGACATTCAATTTGAATTCGAATGTCCAAATTCGGGCGAATTCAATCAAATAACAATTTTTAAAAAATATTCTTGCACATCCCTAGTCTGAATATTGCCAGAGGCTGCATTCACAACAGTGTTATTATGTTGACAAAACTGAGACTTGAAGGCACAGCTCCCATTTGATCCTCACAATTCTGCCAAGGCTGGCTGTGTAGTGTGCATCGTGCTACCATCCTGCTACAAAGTAGAGAGGTGCATGAATATTTTTCTAGTTGGTTCAAATCCCATATCAAACTTCAAACAACCAAAAGGTGTTTAAGGTTCAGTTTGAAAGTATGCCAAAACTGCCATAAGAAACAATAGAGGGAATTCAGAAGGACTCTGCTCTTCAGTTTGCAAAATTATGGAGGTAAATGGGTGATTTACAAATAAAAGACTTCATGTATAAAAATATGAGGGAGGGGAGTCAAGGAATCAACCACCATCCTCCTGAGTAGACCAGGCATGGCCAAAGTTCTGCACAGTTTGACCTAGAGCTCCACAAATTGGCATGTGGGATAGCAGGTCATCCAAAGATGCATACTTGATTTTACACTTGACTCCTGGGATGGACACTTGATTTTACAGGATTTTTTTTCATGGCAATTTCCCAGCTGCTCCAAGGAACAAATAGGAGATTTCCCCTAAAATTCCTAAAAATCATGGGAGCAACTGATCTCTCTGAGAGCCTTTTCACGTTTCATGAAAAGGGGATGTCTGGGAATGCTCTGAGATGAAGCTTTCACACCACACAGAGATGCTTCCATCCTGGAAGTGTCTCTGCAGTGCCGGAGCATCTCCTGCCCAAGATAGCAGCGGAACACAAAAACATGCTCCACAGCTATACTAGTCACCAGCACATCTCTTCCAGGTGAACAGTGTGTGTGGCAGGTCACATCACCTGGTTACTATGGCAATGGTGCTGCCCATGCCCACTGCTGCCATTGCTGTGGAGAGATGATCACCTCTAGTACAGAGGTGATTGCATTTACCCAGTGCTTAGTGAAGTGCCGGGTAAGTTTGGGACAGATTGAATATAGCAATGTGCAGACACCCAATCTATCCACCATCTTTACTTCGCTGGGATGATTTCCCAGGGAAGTGAAGTTGCAAGTATTCCCTGGAGGGCCTGCTATCTGACATGCTGGAACTGGAGCACTGGCAGGAAGGCCCACACCCAGTCCTGAAGTAATTGGCCTCAGCCCTCATGGTATTCCTCCCCCCCCACCACCACCTAGATATATCCCTTTTTTCTTTTTACTTTGGGAAAATTTCTGGAAAGAAAAAAAGAACAAAGAATTAGGCTGCCACTTGACATCAGTTACTTATTCTGCTATATTTGGATAATCCAGAATAAAGCATGAATATTCTGGAATATCTGGATGCAGCCTAAATGAACCTGCATGTTCATTACCCATGCCCACATTCAACTAAGAACACAAAAACTCATGATCCTAAAAAGAGGGTAAGAGACTTGTGCCAGGATTGCCTCTAGCCATTTGACAGTGGCGATGAGAGGTGATTATTATGAGATCTAAATAAGGCCCTGCAATTTTTTTCTTGCCTTCTGGAGGGATCATAAGATAACTTCCATTTTTGTCTATTCTGAGTCAATCAGTTGGAGTAATCTGATCTGGACAACCCTGCTGCATCCACAAAGACACAGCAGACTTTGAAAGGAGGAAATTGAAGTATTCAAGAAAATATACATTTCCACTGAAAAAGCCTTGCCAATTTGGGTTCTTCCATTAGGCTCCTGCTGGAATGGAAATAAATTCATTTTGTTGTGCACTGCTGAGGCTTTATATGTGCATGTGACCTTGAACACTTGGAAGTCAGAAATATTACTTTGGTTCATCCCCTAATTAGGAAATGATGACCCAATGTTAACAATGAATTTAGGCATGGCTTAAGGCTGAGGTCAATTGATTCTGTCAAGTTCAACAAAAATGTAAAGGATGGATTGGATATCACAGAAATGCTTGGCTGGAAAGGATGAGCAGGCAAACCAGTGTACAGCATCAAGCTTTGGAATCTATAAATTGCACAGTTCTTTCTTTGGAGAAAATGTCAACATCTCAAACTTTTTTAAAGCTCCCTAAGTAAAAAAGGATGTATAAAGTGATAGTTACAGGATGCTACAAATTACAGATCTAAAGCTAACTGCTTATCCTCCTGTCTATAAATAAACTCTCTGTGCATATCCTCTGTTTTTGTTGTCTTTGAGGCCTGTGGGAAAGTGAACATGGTACTTACCTGTGTCTTCACCCTTCACCCTGAATAATATTGGCTTCTATGAGCAATTGTTCCAAATTCCTGAAACTTGTAATTTGGACATGTCTTTTCCCGGTGGAAAAGTGTATAAGGCAGAATGAATATAGCTCTTTGAATTGCATTTGTACTTGCTGCTGTCTCCTTCCATCTTTGGGAGATCTCACTCACTCACTCTCACTCACTCACTCTCACTCACTCACTCACTCACTCACTCACTCACTCACTCACTCACTCACTGTATTAAAGAAGTCTGAAATAGGGGATCCATATGGTGGCTGAGGCTGTCTGTTGCAGAAGGATGAATGATGAATGCTGCAGCAATGGTGATCTGTCCACACTCCTGCCATTGTTCCCAGCCTCTCACAAAAATCATAATAAAAATCCTGTGGATTTGATATTTCTACCTTGATCTGTTGTTAGGAATACAGGAAATGGCTGCGGAAGCTGAGGTTTTTTTGTGCTCCTGTCAGTGGCAGTGGTATCAGGTATGTCCTCACAGTGGTAGGGAAGAAGAGTGACTGGAAGAGATCTCAGAGTTCTCCTACTGCTCTGCCATTATAATGCTTACGGTGGAATGGGCGATAGAAGATTATGGGGACATGTGATTCCTGGAGCCTCTGTTCAGTTCCATGACTTCACAAAGGCCCTATGTAGATCTTGTCCATGTGTGAGTATTTCTCTTAGAAACAGAGATGTGCATGAAGTAGTGTTTGATCAAAAGTGAAAGTCTGTTAGAGGCCATCTCATCATTTTGCTGCCCCCAGCTTCATCCGGCCCCCATCTCTCCATCCCCTTGCTGCTAGTCTCCTCACAATACCACCACCGTACTTTACCTTAGAACAGAGTCATACCTTGTCCAGGGCTGTGCATAATACTGTCACTGGTTCACTTCTCTTTTATATAAAACCAAATGGCCCCATGCTTCATCAGTCCCTCCCTTGCACACTGGAGGAAGCCATGCTGGTATGAGGACAGGCACATGCACAGAGATGTAGAGCCTGAGATTCAGCTGCTTCTTTCAGTGTACAAGGGAGGGTCTGACAAGGTATGAGTCCATTTGATTTTATAAACATATGTGAAGGAAGCGAGTCAGAGACAGCATGGCTGCAGCAGTACACATAGAACTGGATGGGATTTGTCTCAGTCCTAGGGTAAGGTAGGGTGGTGCTAGCAGGGGTGGTGGTGGCATTGTGAGGTAGATGGGTGGGCAGGAGCATCAGCAGCAGGGCAGTGGAGTAGAAGAGGCATAGCCATCTGGTGGCTCCATTCTCTGATGATCACACATCACACTACCAGCTTAAAACATCACCAAGTGAAGGCAAAGGGAGCCAGGGGTGTAGGGAAGTCACCTGCATTCCTTGACCTCTAACCACTTTTCACTTTTGATCAAATGCTACTTCATGTACATCTCTAGTCAATCATATACTGAAAGTGTATTGTTCTGAGGTTTTTAGCTTCACAATTATATCCACCTTTCTTAGAAAGTTACCCTCTGTGGTAGGTTGGGCAGGCAGGCAGACAACAACTGCCTCCAAGTTACCCAGTGATCTTGCAAGGTTAGTGGACAATTTGAACTCTGGCTTCCCAGGTCCTCATCCAACAAACTGGATACAAAACTATTCTGACTTTGTGCATGGGCAGACCAGAAGAAAACACAAGCATGTAGGTGGTATCCATCTGGCAATTCTAATTCTGTCCCACATAAATTGGTAAATGAATCAATCTGTGAAGAGCACTTCTTATTTTTTTCTGCATTTGATAGGCAGGGAACACACAAAGGCTTTCCTTGGGGCACCAAGTGGCAAAGGGTCAGTAACTATGGCCCTATATTTTCCTTCACAGTCTAACTCTGTTTCCACACTTCCCTGGGCTATATCAGTACAGGATATGCTGCCCTATACTGAGATACACACTGTATCCTAAGCTGGGACAGGTTGCTCCTGGTGCTATCCACATTGGGATGGTTTGTTTTGTGCCAACCCTGCATTAGCTTCAAAGCTGTGCGACTTGCACCCTTCTATGTTCTGGTATACCACTCCTAATATGCCAGTTAGCTGCAACATTAACGTCTACTTGTTAAACCAATCTAGGACACCATTTTGGGTACTCTAGCCTGGACTAAATTATGTCCTGTGAGGAACAGAGTGCACTAGGAGGCAGTGCCAATCAGAGTGGGTGGCGCACGCAGGCGCACAGTGCCACCAGCCAGGCTCGTCACTTCGGAACCTGGCAGCGGCAATGAGGTAAGTGCCCCTCTCACACGTGTCCCCTACATAGACCCGTTGTGAAGGCTTCAGGGCTTTGTTTTCTGTCTTTGCAGGCTTCTAGCAAGCTGCATTAGACAGCCCCTTTTGCAAACAGCTTGTTGCAAGCCCTGGGTTTTGGGCTGAAAAAAGGGCGGGAAATCCTGTGCGGGCCTGAGTGCAAGGATTGGCTACAGCTGGTATTTGGAGGGAAAAGCTGTCCGGGGATCTTAGAGCTGGAGGGGGCTAGAGGAGGAGTTCCCACCAATCAGGCGTGTGGAACAGGCTCCTCTATCAGGAGTTTCCAGCAGCATTTTATTGCAGCAATTTTCCCTAGGAGGTGACAGCCAATCAGGGCCACAGGGAAAAAGGTATAAAGGAACACAGATTACTGCAGACTAGGTCTTCGTGTTGGGACCGTTGCTGAAGGGAGCAGAAGAGCTGAATCCTGAAGGAGCTGGACCAGTAGTTGACCAGTGGTCTTTTGACTGGAAGATTCTGGAGGAAGACTTTGCAGGCAACTGACCAGAGGGTGATCGGTCAAGCAAGGACGGACTGGGCCTTGTGATCATCCAGAGCTGCGTTCTAGGACAGTGGCTAGGCATGGGCTGAAGCTGAGCTGAGCAGGGTGAGGAACGTGGAGAGGCTTGTCTTTTAAAAGGGAACTATTTTCCTTTAAGAAGGGGAGCTGACAGGCTGGGAAGCTGGTAACCTTAAGAGACTCATAGACTTAAACCAACAAATACCTGAACCTTATTTTCCTTTCTAGTATTGCTTGTGTATAATAATAAACCTGTTTACTGTTCAGACCGCTTGCTACCCGTGTCTGTGTTTTACACTGTAGTACTCACTCAGCCGTTGCACGAACTCAGCATCCTAACAGGGCCCAGCTACTCCTAGAGAGGGCAGGCACTTACTGGAACGCTGGGGATCGTGACACCCGTACTCGGGGGAGGGGGTTTCCTGTGGGCTATAGAGGACCTAATTCAGTCCCCTAGAACCCACAGGAACCCTGGAAAGGGACCGGACAGGCCTGCTCATTCTTTTTTCTGGGAGAAAATGCCCATGTGACAGACAAGGTTGCTCTGTGCTTTTGCTTGGATTGTACACCTTGAAAAAACATATCTAGAGTAGAATGTAGTGTTGTGCATTTTCAGTTTTCAGGGGTTTAGTATGCCCATATGACTAATCAGTAAATTTGGTTTGATTTGGAAAGACATTATCTCAGCAGCTGTAACAAAAATGGGGATGTTCAGAAATATGGAAGGCTACATACCACATATGCCTGATAAATATATTTCCTTTTTACTAGGGATGCTCTTATAGGAATATTTTAACAAATATCAGTCACCTCCTCAATCTCTGCCAGAAGTGGGTTCTCCTCCCTTTCCTCTAAATCCTATTTTCCTCATGCACTATGTCCTTTTAGAATACAGGTTTTAGGACAGAAACGTGTTTAATGTTCCATTTGCTAAACCATTTTGGGAGCATTTTAAGGTAATGGGATAAAATGAGATAAAAAAGATAAAATGCACTATATAAGTAAGTGCATAAGCAAGTAATAAGTTAATAAACAAATGCCCTCAGGGTGCCAGTCTATAACAATATTATCTAAAATAACTATGGCTGCCTCTAGACATTGAGAGGAGAATACGGAATCTTGTTTTGATCTTGCAATTGGCCTCACATTATTCTAGGATAGAAATGGCTCCACACAGTGTGTATGTTCCATGTGGGAGTAGCCTCCAGTTGTCCCACCAGAGCTTATCTGCTTCTTCACACCATCTGGAATGTCTCTGTGCATCAGATGCTGCATGCAAAGCCACATTAACAGGTTGGAGATGCTGGCAGGGTTCCACATGGTTACTCAGATGATGCAAGATGTGTGGCCCAGAATTTCAGGACTTCATTTGGTATAGGAGCAGCACATTGAACACACATGGCTCCTGAGCTTCATGATTATTTCTCCTGCTGTCGAGAGGACCCACTGAGCAATTTCTGGTGGGGAGGTGACTGCACCTCATGTGGGTCTGTTTGCCTGGTCTGTGATGGGAACAAGCCATAAAAGAAATAATCAGTCAGATGGCTCAACCCCACATCAAAGTTTCTATCAAACTGGCCCAGGAACTCTGCTTTTTTCCAAAGACACCTTAAAGGTATTCCTTTGTGGCTCTGTTCATTCTCCTCCCCCTCACTCCAGCCAATGGGGACATAGTTGTGAGACTCAGCCAGAAATAAGCAAAAATAAAAAAAAGTATTCTATGAAGCAATAAAGCACTCCAGGCAATAAATAAATGAAGCACTCCAGGCAGTGGCCAGCATCCTGCACTATATTCCCCCCATCTGGGGCCAAAGATTCTTTTATTCCAAGATCATGACATGAGAGGTTCAGTCTCCAAGCTCCAACACAAAGTTTCACCTTAGATTTTCCTGCCTAATTCCCACACTCCAAGAGCTGTATGAGAACGCTTCTCTCAGTTGCAAACAGAGCCAGACGCAGATGGTACAACTTTGAGTCATTATGGAGGCCTTTTGATTTTCTCATTCCCATCTCCTGCCCCTCCCATCAGCCCAGGAAGCAAGCAATCCCAGGTCCCAAATATGCTGTAAGGGGATAACACTTAATACAAGTGAATATAAACCGCTGCTTAAACGGATATGCAATAAGGCACATTCATGAGTAACATACAGGTAGTGACAGCAAAAACATAAAGGCCGCGTTCCCATTACAAGCTTGATTCAGTTTCCCTAAACCGAA
>MTQE01002208.1:68460361-68475916 GCA_014337955.1 Aspidoscelis marmoratus
CTGGCAGCTGTGGCCAGCAGGACCCGGGTGAGGGTATTTCTGGTGTATAATACGACCCCTGACTTCTCAGAAGATTTTTCGGGGTTAAAAAGTCATCTTGTATGCCAGAAAATACGGTAGAATAGATTGGGGATCTCTAGATGAATATATTACTCCATCTGTACATTTTTTTAAACTTTCAACTGTTCTTTCCCTTTCTGAAGTTATATTACCATTTTTCTATCTTATAACCACAATGACAACAGAAATCAGTTTTTTCTTTTCCTCTCTATTTTTCTTTTTTTTTTTTTAATGTTCTTGAGAGGAAGCCTTCCAAGAAATTCAAAAATTGATAATCTGCCCAAGGGCATCTGGCTAGCAAGTACATTCTTGAACTCTGAAAAAGTTGCAGTTTTCCTGTTAAATATTATCATCTTGTTCTGTCACAGAGTAGATTTTCATTTTTTATAATTCCATTTTAGAGTTTACATGCATTCTGGCTAATGCCTGGTTTGGTCGCTACAGTCTAGTTCCTTCATTTAGACTCTCCTTCCATCTTTTTATCCCAATAGTAGGATCTGTTTAATTATAGATGCTCAAAATATGCTGACTTTATTGCCCTCTAGCTGTGGCTTTTGAGAAGTGGTACTGAAATTTGAAATTAATTACTGCTACTTTGTTTTTATACTTGGTATTCTAAGCTTAGATAACCTTGTTCATTACTGTCCTGGTTCTGTTAAAGAGTGTTTTCTTTCCAGCATTCACTTCATTTAATGAAGACTTCTGCCTTATTTTAAACTTTTCCTGCAGTTTTGTCTTTGTGACCTGTATTTTTCTTTCTACTATTTGATAAGGAATGGATGAAAGCAGCTAGGTATTACCACTGAGATCTTCCTTTCTTCTCAACCTTGACTGTAGCAGTGCAAGCTTATTGTGATTCTAATCACAGCTTTTGTTTTCTATTTTTTTCATACAGGTATTTTTCTTCTCAGAGAATAGGACATTATTTTAATATATCAGTGTTATACTGCATATTGACCAGTGTATCTTAGGATGTGTCAGACTTAACATTGTTACTTATTCTGCTATATTTGGATATTCTAGAGCAGTGGTTCCCAAAGTTGTCTGGGCTACGACCCATCTAAGTTTACCAACTTGGGACCCACCTCTAGGAAATTTAACCGTTACCAATATGAATAAAGGACTTTTCAAATAACAAAGTTTTAATACAATTTTTTATTACTTAATTAAATAATTACATCAAAAAAGTTATTTCAAATACGGTTAAATTTCCTAGAGGTGGGTCCCGACCCACAGTTTGGGAAACCCTGTTCTAGAGTATTCAATATAGAGGAATAAGCAACCAACATTTGGATGCAGCCACGACAGAGGCTGCATTTGCAGACAGTAAAAAAAAGGGGGGGACTTAAAAGTAGCTTAGAGATGGTGGCATCCACACATTGGGTGCCTCTATTCCATATTAATTGCCACAAATTGCACTTTCAAAGGCCTTTAATGTGGGTTAGAGGTGCAAAGGGAAAAGTAGTATCTATATGTTATCACCTCAAAGCCACTTTCAAGCCACTTTTTTCCAAGTGTGAATGGAACCAGAGTTGTGCTTAAATTGTGGAATAGACTTTTCTATGTCACCAGTAAGGTTGTATGAAATATCCTGCTACTTGACTGTAGGGGAGCTCTGAACCCAAAGGGGCTAGGTTTATGTAAATAATATGTAGCTATTTGTATTATCACACTGGTTTACGCAAACAGCAAGGATGCATCCCAGATCTGAAATCTTAAAGTTGCAGTAGTCCGGAAGGAGCCTACCTTTCCCATTTCATAGAGTAGGTTTTGAGTTATTCCAAACAATTTTTTTTTAACTGAATGAAGTGATATTCCTTTGGAGTAACTTTTACCCTCTCAGAGTAAAAGTTCACCTGAAATCTTATGTAGGGATCAATCAGTGCTTGATATACAGTGTTACAGAAGTGGACAGGAAGGACAGGACACTGTTTGTGCCGTAGCTGACAAAATAATTTGTCAGTTGTGTAGGATAGCTTTGTTCCTCAATTGGAGAATCTGTCTGCCTGTGAGAAAATGAGAGGAGGTTATAGAGACCATTCTGTGGAAGGAATGGAGACCCCAGAGCATGCTAACTATTCCTTTGTGGTGAGAAATAGTCTTTTGGACACTGTGAAGAAACTACATTGTCTGTGTATCTAAGGTTCTGTTACAGACACTTCTAATTATGCGTGCTCTTAAGTTTTCCCATTCTAGGATCTTTGGTTTCACAGACACTGAACTGATTAGGGCTGTGCAAGAATATTTAGAACATTTGAAATTTGATCAAAGTCGTTTGAATTCAGACATTCAATTTTGAATCGAATGTCTATACATTCGTTTTTTAAACATTTGAACGAATTTTGAATCTTTCAAATCATTTGTACGAATTATTTAGACATTTGTATGTGTACAGATAGGTACACATTGCAAGCATATCTTTATGCATCTTATTCGTATCCATACACATTCGTATGGATAGGTACAGGATGAAAATGGAATGTTTGTGAACTTTTCGCCTTGGTTTAGAAGGTCCTCTAATTCAGGGAAAAGAGACAGTAGGGAGGCAGAATAAAAGCTTCCCACATGGGAAAGGCTTACCCTAAATTTGCTCAGTCATCTTTTAGGAACAGCAAGAGGCAATTTTTTAAAATATGCTGGATTTTTCATTTGTCTGCTTGTTTGCTTTTAAGTGTTTTAATGGATTTTTTTGTTTTTACCTGCTGTTTTAAAACTTGTAACCCGCCCTGAGACCTATGGTTATAGGGTGGGATATAAATATAAATAATAAATAAATAAATAATAAATATAGCTATATGAGAAATCAGTGGGGGGGATAAGCAAAATGACATTCAAATGTGTGGACATTCACATCAAATTGAAAATCTGGTTGTTTGAACCTCTAAAAAGTCAGTCAAAGTGAACAAAGCTCCTACTTGAGAAAATGAACATTTCGATAAAATATTTATATTTCACTATGCTTTTAGTGATTAAAAAGGACTTTTCAATGGGTAAAAAGTTGCAAAAAGTTCACAAACATTCAAATGTGGATGCCAAAATCATTTTTTTACTTCATGATTTGATGAGAAACCTAATTTTTAGATGTTAGATTCAGTCGTGAAATGAACTTGATTTTTTTTTGAGTGCATCTCTGTAGTCTTTCGCCTTACTATATTTCTGTATTTCTCAGTTTAATCAGGATAGAATACAAAACTTAGAATAAAGATAGAATAAGAATGTCATAAGAACATGAACAAAACGCAGCAATACATTTGGTGTTTTTCAGGTTCAACTCTTGATTAGTGTGTGGACAAAGGATTGCCCTCGCCTTTGAGTACGTATTCCAGGGATATTCCAGTAGTAACTTTGGTAGCATCCTGTCCATAATCTTCCCTCTCTTCTGTTTTCTTCAAAATATATATAGATACCAAACTACAGTGAAACGCAAACCATACTACAATAGCAACAGAAAAAATAAATAAATGGTTGAAATAATATAACACCTTAATGAAAACTGTGTAGATAAAATTATTGTTATTTTAAGACTTCAAACAATCAAGGATTCTGAGGATGAGCTGAGAAGAAGGTGGTCTGTTGACCATATGGGACTGCAGAAGATGGGATGGGAGACTCAGAGTAAGAAAGTGTGGAAGGATGAGTTGGAAATGGTAAGGCAGGTAAGGAGCAAATCTAAATAAGCATCAAAAACTGTATATACTTGGAAACATATAATAAATACTTTTTGAAACTGTGTTTTGATGGCGGACTGGGTGCTAATAGTGTGCCCTGAGTCAACTTTAGTGGTATGGGGGGGGCAATACATGGAGCTGAGGGTCTCAGCTCACTTTAATTAAGTCCAGGACACACACACCTCAAGGCTTTTTTAATTTTGTTTTGGGGATCTGCTAGATACCTTATTAATTACTGATTCCCCCTTTTTTTGTGACTTACTTTCCTCCCCGCTTTTCTCAATCTTGCATTTCTTTGCATCCTCATAAATGAGCGAAGTACTTAGTGTTCACCTTTCCATCTGTTTCTTTCTTGGTCTGCCAAGCGCCCAGATATGGGAAGATGTGTGGATGATCCCACAAAACAACCAGCTGGTTTCAACTTAATCCCAACTGCTCTGGTAAACACTAAATAGGATCTGTATATTTCATGGCATCTGCCAGGAGTCATTGTAGAAATGGGATAAACCATCTCTCCTCAACCCCCTGTTGTGATTGTGGAGCCATACATCAGACTGTTGACCATATCATGACCAGCTGTGAACTGAGGGCCTACACTGGATTGGTGTCAGACTTTTTTGAAGCAACAGATACAGTCCTTCAATGGGTGAGTGGCCTCCATCTTGTTATATAGGGTCTCTTTAACTTATGAATTTTAACTTCCTATTTTAATTGTTGTTAGTCCATATGTTGCTGCCATATAACAAATAAATCTCCTGGGCTGCTGCAGTTCCCTTGTTATAGGAACAGAGATTAGTCTGCTTAACTGAAGTGCCCAAAATGGTGCACATCTGTTTTGTAAACGGATGCTACCATTGAAAGACCTGTATAATACAGATCAACCAAATGCATTTCCTCTTGTTTATTTGTGTTTAGTCCATTGGGGAAACTGGTTGCTTAAACACAGCTTAAATTATTTTTGACTCAGTAAATATTTTTCCTCATTTATAATTCTGGTTGTCCTTGTCTGTTATTCCACTTTACACTTACTGCTTTATCATTCTGCCAGACAAGAATTTAATGAAACTCTTTGCCACTAACGCCACCCACCAAAAAGCCAATGGAATAAATCTATCTGGTGGCAGAAAATAATAAGCAGAATACCTTTGGCAGGTAAGTGGAGGCTGCATAAATTATAGATGAGTATGTACATGTATGTGCAAGGTACATATATTCAGAAGGGTGCCTGGAAATACATTTGCAAGAAAGGTATGGGAGTCCACGCAAACAGGGCTCAATGAAAATAATGAAAATAAATCATTAAGAATCACCTTAAAAACCTACTTGGGATTTACCTGGCACTGTATTTTCACGACATAGTTATGATGTAAGAGGTACAATGATTTGTGAGGTTTATAAAAATATACATAAACATATGTAATGTATGCACATTAAGTACACTCTTACTGCAAGCAGAATGGAGCTGATGCTATTTTTCATGGATGGTGATGGTTAAAAGTAATCTGTGAGTTTCTGATGCAGCATTGTTATGCAAGATGAGGCCGTAGGAAACTGTTTCTACAGAGCTGTGTTAAAGAAGTTTTATATGGCCTTGTTATGGATCAGTATAAATCAAGTGTTTTTATGTCTTTAAAAACATTGATATAAGAAGCATATGCTATATACTTTGAAGACAAGTAGTTGACAATATAGTGTGATTGGTAGCTAGACTGCTATATACTATGGTTATATTTGATTGCTTGCTAGACGTGCTTCTTATTTAACTTGAAGCTCTGGATGAATGAACAAAGCTGTAAGGTGTTTGCTGGCAGTAACGTAAATAAGGCTTCTTTTTCTACTACTACTACTACTGCTGTATCTTCCTATATGGCTATCTGGTTCTTGCTAATTAGTCTGTCATATATTTTGCACATTTCTGTAGATGACCACAAGATGGCATTAACTCATCTTGAAGGTGGTAATCAAGTTTGAGTGTTTTTGGGGGGATGAAAAAAAGTCTGTGCCAGTAAACCCAAAAGCCTGCAGCGAAACTTACTGATTTGTAATTTTCACTTGTGCAGAAGCAGAAACCTTACAAAGTCCAGGAGGAATCTTACCACATGCTTAGCTTGATGCTGAGTGCCTGCAGGAGGTTCAGGTCAGCCAGAATGCCAAAGTAGTAGGAGCATCTCAGAACTGGAAGACTCACATGAGCTACGGAGCTTGTTGGGTGGGATCTTCTTCCTTTTTGTCCCTTCCCTTTATACATTTAGTTGCATCTGCTGTGTCATAGAATGTGTGGCTCTTGTGAAGTTATATAAGAGTGGCAGATTAAATTAAGTAAAAATGACAGGAAAGTTCAACAAAGTACTTCTGTTCCATATATATATATTAAAATCCCATGTGTCAAGGGAGAGATGTCAGAGCAGTGGAAAAACAAGAGCTTCTTAGTGTGTGCCTAAAGCAAAATAGTGAAAGCATCACTTGTTCTTGTAGGCGAGTGTTTTAGAACAGGGCATTGTGGAGGGACTTTCATGGATGATTTCATGGAGGGGTACCACGAGGAAAACATTCTCACCACTTGGCCCAGTTGATATTGGCATGTCATCTGGAGTCACTGC
Source organism: Aspidoscelis marmoratus (assembly GCA_014337955.1). Lineage (NCBI taxonomy): Eukaryota > Metazoa > Chordata > Lepidosauria > Squamata > Teiidae > Aspidoscelis > Aspidoscelis marmoratus. The sequence goes on from MTQE01002208.1 coordinate 68,466,690, forward strand.
AGGTTGCTGATTTGCTCAATATTAAGATAGTGTGTTTTTAAGGGAAGGACACTCTACAGTACTATAACTAGGAGATTATAAGTGCATAGGCTATACTGCAAGAACCTCCCCATCTTGAAACACAGGTTGCACACGTCTTAATAGCTGTGAGCCAAGTATTAATAGATTTGCCATATCACAAATTTGTTCCTTTAGGAAGAATGCACTTATGTTGTCTAAAAACTTGGTGCTAAAACCCAGACTCAGGCATTAGAAATTTTAAAAGCCACATGAACTTAGGAACACAAGAGAACCCCGGTTCAATCAAGCATCCCATCCTGGACAGTGGGCCATTGCTTGCTTTGGGACATTCTTAAGCAAAAGCTGAAATCCTCACCTGTTCTTGAGTCCCTACAAGTGGCCTATCACTCCAACCAAAATAGCATCAAGGCATCCATTCTAGTAGCCAGAGATACCCTACCTTTCTTAAATTTGTCTAGTCCTTTTTTAGAATCATTCAGGGAAGTGGCCATCACCACCTCTTCAGGTAATAATTCCATCAACAGGACTTATTGTTTTACTAGGATTCAGCCCCAGCTCATTAGCAATAGGAAAGTCTTCAGTGGTCAAACAGTGATTCAGGGCCTTGATCTGTTTGCTTGCTTGATCCCATTTATGAATTGAATTTCTCCATCCCGACTGGTCTCCTATGATCTTTTTTTACATCTTCCATTAAGTTTTTCATTGCTGTCCTAGTTGACTCTGTCTAGGTCCTAGCTGACTGTCCTTTTCTTCTTTTCCTTTCTACTTTCCCAGGCTTCATCATGTTTTGGTTTTCTGATTATGTGCCTGAAGTGTGACAGTTTAAGCCTTATCATTTGTCTTCTAATGGATATTTAGCTTTTATTTGGTATAGAATCCAGTAATTGGTCTTTTTAGCTATCTGTGGCACCCTGACAAGCTTTGTCCAGCACCAAAGTTCAAAGGAGCCTACATGTTTTCTGTCTTGCTTTGTCATTGTCTGCCACTTCTATACAACACACCACTAAAAATCATAATTTTGACCATTCTGACCTTTGTGTTCAGTGAGATGTTATGCTATAAAGATGAAATGGGAGTATACTGCCAGGGGAGGAGGGATTCTAAGATAATTGCTGTAGAGGTGACTAAGATTCTGTTAATACATTCTGTTGATGGGGAAGATCCTGGTAATATGATATAGCAGTACTAGAATAAAATACATGAATAGATCATAGAAAGGAAAAATAGAAAATGGAAGTGGATAACCTTATGTGTTTTCAGTTACAGGAAGCACCAAACTTCAGCAGTTTACTCCTTGGTAGTCTTTTCCTAAGACATGAACTTGCAGGTGTCAGCTTATGGTAAGGTTTAGAGAAAACATGATGTCCCTTAGTAATATCTTTGCAGGTCTTTGAAAAATGGCTAGGCGCTCACAGAAAGTCCTAGCCATCTCCATTATTTTGAAGATACCAGTATTAGGTTATAGAGGATGTTTTACATCAGGTGGAAGAGAAAAACAAAACATTAATTGCTCCCTCCTTGAAATGACCTTAAAAGATCTGATTCATAGCTAGCAAGGAAATCCACACAATACATACAGACCACAGACTATGTTCTGAAAGCTGCTAGCTAAGACCCTCTCAAAGTTACAATAATTTTCTGCAGTCTACTTCTTACATTACAAGAGTGAGACAGAACTCTGTGGTACTCCTTAGTAACGTAGAGTAACCAGAGCCAGAAGGGGCCACCATCTTTTTGAACATTGTCCGATTCTCCTTGTCTCTTTGCCTTTGCTGCTTCTGGAAGCGGGATCTAGTGAGTCAGCAGTTCCTTTGGAACACCTGAACCAAGTTGTCTTTCGAATATAGAGATGATACTTGGGATTGCTCCCTGACAGCCAGGTGAAGCCATCAGTCTATGGACATGGTGCTATGGTCTGTCAGCAAGCCTCTCTGCATTTAGTGCTGCTACTTTGGAGGTGCTCTTGTAGGAATCAGGCTGCATTCATGTTTTATTCTGGAATATCCAAATATAGTGGAGTTAAGTGATGTCTGCATGCCATCCCAGTGAACACCTGCTTCAAATTTACTCTTGGATATTAAGGGAGACTCTTGATGAAGACAGGCAGCAACTGGTCCTGTGAAGCTTGAATGTTTTGCTCTTGTTGCATTTTATATTTTATGATGATGATGTATGTTAAAGTTTTTGAATTGTATCTTTCTTGTATTTTAATATTTTTGTTATCTTCTTAGTGTTAGTTGTGTTAGGAAAATTCCAGACCACTATGAAAGCAAGTTGCCGCTCTATCAGCAAATGCTATTCATATTAGTTTCTTAATAAGCAGATGGGTCAGAGAGAAAAAGATTCCTTTTTATTTTAGTATGCTGCAGCATAGGAAGATCGCTTTCCATAACCCCATCAAGACAAACTTCAAACCTCCCACATTCCAGAACACAATTTATACCCTGAAACCATGGCCGGTGATTATAATATTCCCGTAACGCCTATATAGAAAAAGACATTAGATTTCTCTGACATGCACAGTAAGAACTAAGTCCATATCTGACTGGTTTAGACCAGTTAGTCTTTGAAGACATCATGTCTCTTGCAAACGCACTGTCCTTGAAAATATATCATGTCTCTTGGCAAACACACTATGAAAATATTCCTCATAGTTGTAAAGTGCTTTAGAATCAAGCAAATTTTAGAATCTCATGACTACAATTGTCTAGTTCTACTTTATAATGTTCCTCTGACTAGAGGTGGATCAGAGGTCTTCATACCAGCTCTGCCAGTCTGGGTTCTCTCTCAGCAGTTATTTGAATTCAGAGAAATGCCTTCTGCTAAGTGTCTGTTTTGCGCTGCAGGGCAGTAGATCTGGCTCACCTGATCCAGATTTACCACATCTACTGATCCAGATTATGGGGAGGCGAGGGCCAGGTCAGTGCTGGTTCAAACTTCCCTGAGAACTGTGAAGCTTACGTGAGCTTCACAGCCCACCACCCTGATGACCAGGACTGAAAGTTCCTAGCCTCAGGGCATGGGATATGTGATTTTTGGCAGTGCGCTATGGAGCCCCTAGTAATTCTGGATCACATAGGTGAGCCATCTGAACACCTCTGTGATCCAAAATACAGCCTGTGATCTGGTTTGTAGAAAGATCAGGCCTACATTAGATCTGGAACTGACATCTGGCTTCTTCTTGAGCAGGCGGAGCCAGCATAATGTGGGTGGGGCCTCAATGTGGGTTATCATGCGGATCAGTAGGCCCAGGATCTGGATCAGAGGCCCTTTGATTTGGATCTAAGGGATAATGCAAAAAGTGGCTGAGACATTTCTTTATGTCCTCCTAGTCTAATACTTTTGAAATGAAGTTGCTGAATTGCACAACATTCTATGTTTCGGTAAAGCTTGATATATGCACTACAATGCTGCTGTAGGTATTTGTGGATGAGATAGTTGCATATATGTTTTGCCTTAATGTGTATGTGGGAAGTCCACTGGAAATGCTTCTTATAACATGCTTTACATAAAGTAGTTTCCTAAATTGAACTGTTGTGTTGCTCTAGTGATTTTCTTTTAGTCCAGGGACAGTAGTTATACAGTGGATTTTGGGTTCATGTTGACTAGTTAATTACTCTTTCCTTTGAGTAACCCCCACATCCTGTTGTTATTTTGTATAATTATATGCAGTTTATTCTCCTGACCTCCTTTAGCAGTAGTCCTTTTGGTGGCTAGCAAAACACAAATTAAAATATTTTGATGATGATGATAAGTCCCCCAGCAGAGGAAAGAAGGCATTAAGAGAGTAAAGTCAGTTGGTCGAACCATGTAAAATTCAAGCCATGTGACCCTAAAAAACTGGATGAAAAAGCTACATTCTCAGCAGTTACCTGTATGAAGGGTTAATAACAGATAAGAGATTAGATAAGAGATTTGCATCAGAGATATGTGTTAAGAAGCCGGAAGTTGTTGTTTAGAAGCAATATGGTAATAGTTGTATTAGGAGAACTATGGTAATCAAATCCTATGCTAGAAAGTGTCGATATGCAGAAATTTTATGACGTGTATTGTAACTTAGGCTAACGCTCCGCCTTCCTATAAAAGCTGTCTTTTCTATGACTCCAAGGGGCAGTTTCTGCAGTCTATGACTCCATGGTGCAGTTTGGAGAACTAATTCCTCTGCTACCATTTGCATGCAAATAGACTCTCTTTCTGGAATATTCCTTTGGACATTGATTCCTTGCATAGTGTGTAGGGTGTAATTTGACCATAACACCTGGGCTGAAGTTGTATAAAGATAATTTCTTTGTCTGCATTTACTTGTCTTGGCAGCAGAAGCAGGCTCCTAGGAAGTATTACTCAGGTTTCCATTGAAATTCTCCCAGAAATTGACACAGAGGCTTTGACTTAACATTTTGTAAGTTTGAGATTCCTGTGGTAGCACTATCCTTAGGATTTGGAATACTGAGGACCTGTTTGCACTTGGTTTTATTCTGGATACATCCTAGAATAGAGGCTTGCTGTCCTCATGCTAGTGGAGGCTACAGTAGGCCCCAAGTAAAGCCTGCCAGAGTCTGCATTAGCATGCAGATAACAGACCTCTATCCTGAGATGTATTCTAGAATACGGCCAAATCCCCGAATCTCTGACTTTCCTTTAAAGAGCTAACCTGGGGAGATGCATGGTTTTTTTTGCATGGAACTGAATGCAAGAAAATTTGTATTCGTATTCAAGCCCATACAAAGCTTCATACAAAGCTTCATATGAATGTATCCAAACATTCAATTTGAATTTGAATGTCAGTCTTCAAATTTGAATGTCTGAATTTGTACGAATTCTGTTACAAATATTCATGCACATCCTAAGTGTCTAGGTATCTCGCTTTAAAGTCTAGACCAAAATCTGTAGCATTACTAATGGTTAAAATTTCTGCCAGCTTGCAAGCTTTTACTTGTCGTCTTTATATTAAACTGTGTACAAAATTGAATCTATTTGTAGTTAAATACTTAGGTAATCGAGTCTGCTGTTTAGTGGAAGACTTATGCAAATGGATTTCTTGTTTCACACGGTTGGGTCTTATAGACTGTAAGTTTTGTTGATAATGTAATTACACTGCTACTTGCCATTTGAAAGCATCAGATTTAACTGCACATACTTCACTTAATAAAACTTATCCTGCATTGAGCGTAGACATGTCCATTATGTCTACTCTTTTTTCAAAGGCATTGCTAGATTTTTTCTTGTAATATTCAAATTTACTTGTGTGCTCAGATTTTATAATCTTTCCAACTCACCTTGATCAGTTTTATTCTCCATATCTTTTCTTTGTCATTTCCTGGTTGCTATTTGTTGTATTCTCATGACAACATGAATTTGCTTTATAGCACAGACCTGAGGTCCTTTAGTTGCACTGCATCCATACCCTAATCAGGTTCCCTGCCACTACTTTCAAAAATTGTTTTTGAAGGAAGAATGCAAAAACCAGTCAAAGTGAAGATAGAATAATAGCCACCCTGAGTGATTTGCTCCTATTCTCCCTGCTCCCACCAAGCATCCATTACTAAAATTACTGCCTAAAGGCTTTAGACCAGTGGCTCTCAACCTTTTGAGAGCCACGACCCCAAAATGAGATCCCCCAGGCCTCCGCAACCCCAGGGGTGGGGCCAGGGGCGGGGGGCGGGGCGGGGCGGGGCGGAGCTGGGGCGAGGCGGGGGCAGGGCCGCTGGCGCCGTTTTTGCTCCCCCCGACCCGGAAGTCCTCCCGCAACGCCGGATTTTAGCGGGCGAAGGGCGCTGGCGGCGAGGCACCAGTCCGGCGCCCTTCACTGCCATCGCCGCCTGCCGCCGCCGATTTCTCCTTAAAGCAGCGGCGGCGCGGCGGCGCAGACGTGGGGGGGCCTGTGGAGCCTTTGGCGACCCCGCCGAAATGGGTGCGCGACCCCAAATTGGGTCGCGACCCACAGGTTGAGAACCACTGCTTTAGACCAAGTTGCTCCCTTTCTTGTAACAAAGGGGGGAAAGGCGAAGAAGAGGAAACAGAAGGGCAGGGAGATAACTAGTCTATGTACATAGGGCAGAGCTGATATGTTTAGGTGTTGATGTATAGTCCCAATGAAATTCCCTAGATAAACCCTTGTCATTTTCCCCCAACTTCTGTCATTCTCCCTAGCTAGTCTTCTGACTGGTTGACTGCCCCCTTGCCAAGATATGAATCCTTCTCATCACCTTTTCTCAAAAGGTCCCAGAATGGTTTTCAGTAAAAAAGCAACATGAAAGGCAGTTCCTTCAGTCAGAACCAGACAAGACTCCAAACAAAATAAAACAAACCACCTGTATGTAGGTTTTTTGCATTGTGGAAAAGTTTAAAGATGGTACAATTCAGCCATTTCTAAAGAAAGCCAGTTTGGATCCAGAGGCCAACAAGTACAGATATATGGCTGGTATCTCCTTCCTGACCTAGTTGCTTGAGAGATTGTAGTTGATCAACCCCAGGTGCTACTGGATGAAACAGTATAGATTTTTTAGATTCATTTCAATCAGGCTTCAGAGTTGGTTTTTTGTTGGAAACTGATTTGGTTGCCATGTGAGGTGAACTGTAATGTGCTCTATCTGGGGCTGCCCCTGAAGACGGCTTGGAAGCTGCAGCTGATGCAGATGGTAGCTGCTAGACTGCTGGCAGGAACGCAGATGCACATCACACTGGTCTTAAAAGAGTTGCACTGGCTGCCAATTCATTACCAAACCCAATTCAAGATAATAACTTTAACCTATAAGACCCTAAATTACTTGAGCCCCAAATATCTAAAGGAACACTTTCTTCCATATCAACCTGCCCATGGTCTGGAGGGGAGACCCTCCCTGTTGTATCACCACCCTCAGCAGTAAAAGGGATAGGCACCCGGGACCAGGCCTTTTCAGTGATGGCTCCCAGACTGTGGAATAGTCTTCTTCATGAGATACATCAGACGCCTTTACTCTATGTGTTTAGGTGAGCTGTGAAGATGTACCTCTTTACCCTTGTCTTTGGCTAAGTAAAGGAATAGTCTTTTCCTCCCCACATTCAGGCACTGCCATGGTTTTAATATGCTTAATATGTTATGGATTTAATGTGTTTATTTTATATGTTGTAACCAGCCTGAGACCCTTGGGTATAGGGCGGGATAAAAATGTAAATAAATAAATGATAAACTTTGTTGAGAGAGAGGAGAAGTGCTACTCTGTTGATCCTCTTAGACGTCTCAGGTTCTTCTGCATTGGACTAAACTGACCCACAGTAGGGAGAGCTATTGTGGTCTGGAATAAGCAGTCAATGCCACAATGGAAAAAGTTGCTACTCAGTTGCTTTATGGCTGTCCATATTGCAGACAGCTTTCTCATCCTGGCTTTGAAGGTCTAGAACAAATGTTTTTTGGCAACGGTAAGGGTATAATAAGATATATATGGTACTTTGTGTGTGTATTTTATGGTGGTGTTTATTTTTGTTTTATATGTGCATTTTTTGTTTGTAAAATATATATAAAAAGTTGTATGTATACTTTCCATTTGCCTGGCCCGAAAGAGTCTGGATGTGGTATACAGGGTCATCGAGGTGTGCTATTTGCATGGTCCGATATATCGCAGTGAATTCAGAATTCGGTCACTTTTTATCATTCTGAGTTCCCACTTAATTCCAACGTAATTGTCATTTCTGGATTTTTAACATTCTGAATTTCACTATTTCTGGGGATTTTGTGTTGCAGTTCTGTTTGTTTTGATCAATTGAGCATCCTGATCAGTAGCTGAGAGGATCTGAGGTAATACCAATACCTCCTTTGACCTTGGGAAGCAGTAGGGGCAAACCACATATTTTTCCATTTTTTTTGCCCACTGGAGTTTGCAGGTATTGCAACACCAAATTTTATTTTTTCATGGACACAATTATTTTGTGTTTGAAAATTTGAAATAAGATGTTTTTGGGAAACTAGCACTATTAAATACAGAAGTAGTACTATAGGTGAAATGTGAGCACCCCTATCTATTACTCACAAATTTCAGTATCAGCTAAGTTCTGCAAATTTTGAGGGGTTTTCTACTAGCACTAGAAGTACCCATTAAATGCCCATTAATGGGTACTTAATGGGTACTTCTAGTGCTAGTGGAAAAAAACCCTTTGTGAACCATCTCTGTGAGCATTACCACCTCTAAAAATCAACCAATAAGGAAAGTAGTAGAAGATGGATCAGCATAGCTAACCTCCTGATTATTATAGCTTGTTTTTCTCTCCATCCTCTCTCTTTTCTTTCACTTTCTCTCTCTCACAGACACTATAATATGAAGAGAAACACTGATATGTATTCAGGTTACTAGGGCCGAACTATGCACCTGTTTTTAAAGGGTGAATGCAAGAATCTGTAGAACACATTAGGCACCTGTTTTCTACTCTCAGTTTTCCATTTATTGAAGTAATTGGGGGAAAGAACATTTCACATTTATTTCTTGGAATGATGCTGATTTTTCATGTTTCTAGTACAAAGCTCATCATTCTGCCTTTCAGATTTGAAAAGATTTTAGGGTGCATAATTTCTGGACTTTCTATTTGTTTATTTTATATTTCTATGTGTTATGACCTTGAATTGGAATTCCAACTTATTCTGGAATTATAAGATGAAGAACTGGTTAAAAACAGAAAAGTATATTTTGTGTTAGTTTAAATTGTGAGCTATATGTTAAGGTTTTGAACAGCTGGGCTAAAAATACTGTCATTTATTTATATTTATATCCTGCCCATCCTCTCTGCTAAGGTCTCTTCATGGGTTACAACATTGCATATTGTATATAACAATTGAGGACAATGAAATACATTTTTTAATAAAAAAATAAAGCTATTGAAACTAACAGTGAAAAAGCATTAGTCTCCAATCAAATGCATGGGAAGTCTTTGTTTCTTTTATTTCATGAGATCCCCCCCCCAACTTATGAACAAACATTAAGTCAACAATTCAAGTTCAGTTGTATTGGTTAGTCACAAAAATGGTAAAGAATAAAAATAGGATTAAAATGAGAATCAGTCATATATTCTGGAATTTACTTTCAGAAGAGGTGGCAACAGCAACCAGCCTAGATAACTTTAAGAAAAAGTTAGACAAATTCATGGATGACAGATATATCATTGGCTACCCATATACTGAAAATATCATCCCTTCATTCACTTCCTGTTATATTTGATAGAAATAACTCTGACTAAAA
>MTQE01002208.1:68477574-68488420 GCA_014337955.1 Aspidoscelis marmoratus
TCGTTTTGCACTTTGGTTTTGTTTCTTTCGGGGACTTGTGTAGATTGTGGACCACTGTGTGAGACAAGATGGTGGATTAAATGTGCTGTTGTCTGATCCTGCAGGGCTTTTCTTATGTAACCTCATCCGTTCTGTGGTAAACTTCAATTTGTGCCATATAGGATTTCCTTGCATGATTAGCTTTGTCAAAAAGAAGTGGCAGTACACTGGATAATACTGAAAATTCCATTCTGCACCTACCTGATAAAGATCCAGAGTAATGGTCTGGAATAAATAATCCATTCCAAGACTGGGACAGATTGTTCTTGGATGGAACAACATTATCTATGCAGTATTGGCATGGTTCAGCTTCACCCCACACAGGCCATGAGTACCTGGCCTCAGAGCCCTCCCAAAATGGCTCCTCTTCTGAATACGGAATTTGACAAAATCAACCATTCTTATTTCTCAAAATGTGCTCAAATAAAGGCTTTTCTTAGATAATTAGCACATGAAAAATTAAATACTTCTCAAGCTGTAAAATTATTTTATTAAAGGCCATCCATTAAACCAACAAAACCATGATGCATAACTTTTCCTCCTACATTTGCGTGTTGGTTTTCAGAGCCTCGGTAAGGAGAAAGAATAATGAAAATATAGTGCAACAATGATATTATAACAATTATATTTAGTTATAACAGCAATAAACCTTGGGTTACTCAGTTCTTTCTCCAAGGGAAGACTGCAAGACCTTTTTTGCACTCACCCAATGATGATCTTGATTAGCTGGTTCAAATCAAGCAATCCATTCTAAGTTGGGGATGGATTGCTCTGGACTGCAACAAAGCCATCCGCATTGGGATGGCTGTTATGGTCTAGTCCCTGTGCCAGCTCCAAAGCTGATGTGACCTTGGGAGCCAGCCTCTGAAAGAGGCCTCAAAGTCCCCAGGAGATCAATTTCAGCAGTGCATCAGGCATTGAAATTGATTCCCCATATTTACCACCAGCTAATATGCCAATCAACCTGTTTAAACAGGTCTACTGGTAGTTCATACCTATACCAGATCAGTTCTGGACTATGTTTCAAATTGTGCAGATGGATCATACTAACAGGGGGCAGAACCTCCCTTAAACTGAATTAACATGGAGAAGGGAGACCTGTAGCCCTCTTCTGGAGTTGGATTATGGGTAAATACAAGAAGACAAGATTCTGCCTCCAGATTCTGCTTAGATTCTTTTGGTTGTTTAAGCAATAGTTATAAAGAATAAACCACAAGCAAACTGTGGCTTCTGGAGAGATCAGTGAGAATTTTGTAACTGGAGATCCCCCAGAAGGAAACTGGGTGAGGACTTTCCATCATCTCCCTCCAGTTGTCACCACACAGTATATGAAGTGACCATCTTTACTTGAGCTGGAAGAGAGGAGAAAACCTTCTGCACTGGAGCTTATTCCAGATTCTATTGTGGAAAAGGGACTGGCTGTCCACAGGGTAGTATAGGCTACAGCAGACTCTAAGAAGTCCCTGCTGTAGTCAGCACCAGCATGTGGGTTGCAGTTCCCTATGCTAGGATGTATTCTGGAATAAGATCCAGTGCATAAAGGACCTGAAAGTCCTTGATTGTTGTAAGGCTTTGTTGCTGCTGGAGTGACTCTGGGTTTTTTTCTACTTAGCTCCTTTAATCTGGATCTAAGAAGTGGGTCCTTCAACAAATCTGGATTTAGAAGATCCGGATCCCGGCAAGTACTCGGTGCATCTCCATGGGCAGTGTAGCACCTGATAGTAATGGGTGATAGGCATGCTCACAGTGGGAATGCCAGAGCACCCATGTAACGTGTCCATCTGTCCCCAAGCGGAAGATGTGAAGGTGGCACGGAGCAATTGGCTGCCACATATGTTAGTCAAGCAACATTCCCAGGGGGTGGGGGAGGGCGATAGACACTGGGAGGGGTGAATCTCTGGAGCCGCTACAGAGATTATTTGCAAGCTGCAGCAAGCAAGCTGCGCAATACAGTCTGTGTTGATCTTCAGAGCCGTCTCTGGAGAATAGCTACCTGCTTCAAAGCATTGGGTGTCAGGATGCCCTCACCCTGACAAAGGTGCCCCCCTGGAGCTCGCCTCTGGACCCCATTCACCCAATTGTGGTGTGAATGTGTGCTGTGTAATCTGGTATTCAAAGCTGAAGACCGAATTGAAGACCCCTTTAATGGGGTCCGTGGGAACACTGGATTTCAGGGCCTGAAGGACCCATTCAGTCTGGATTTCCCTTGAACAGGTGTGAACACATTGGATGCTGTACTTAGTGCTAGTGGAAAAACATGCTCTGTTTCCTGGCAGATCCTTTAGATTGTGTGCCTGAGATTATATACAATAGGCCACTGTGGCTTAAGAGTGGTACATAAATAAATGGAATAAATAATTGTTCTTTAGGCTTCCCTGAAGTGGAAAGCCTGGTTCCCAGTTCTTACATTTAAAATCAAATATATTTTTAAACTTCAAAGGATTGTGAGGAAAGGGAATAATACTGGCTTCTTTTAAGATAAAATTTAGGACTAATAAAATGATCAAAAAGGTACAGTTTATGAAATGCAGTCTTCAGAATACATTAACCAATTTGATTTATTTCCACTGTAACCAAGCTTTGGACGTTATTTTATCCATCTAGTGTACTTTCAATTTTGCAGTATAGCCCACAGGTGGCATTCTAGCCCACAGATCTGTTAGAACTGTATAGGGTAAATTTTGGAGAATATGACACCAGTGAAATTTCCAGCTGCTAGTCCAGTTTCTTTTTATGATATTGGGTACACTGTGTGTGGTAAGAAGAACATTAAAAAGCCCTACATTTACACCTCCTTGGGCATTAATGGGTACGTAATGGCATTTTTGTACCCATTAATGGGTACTTATTGGGTGCTTCTAGTGACAGTGGAAAACACCAAAAAATGCATTAAGATTGTAGCCATGAGTGTTGGGAATTTTCTTTTATCTGCATTAATGAAGAGTGATATGTATTCTTTGTATTTTATGTAGTATCCCAGTCCCCTGGAGAAACGTGTTACCTCTGTAAAAACAATAGAAGAGAAAATAGGTAAGTTGGATGCTTTCTTGTTGGTTTAAAATGTTCATTTTGGCTGCTTGCTTTTACTTGTTTGCTTTTTGGAACTCTACTGAAAATTGTTTTGCTTACCATTCGCACACTTACCGTGTTGCAGAAGCTTAATGGCCAGGGACCTGAATTGGTTTCTTTTGTTAGAAATATGTACTGTTTCTCATGTCTTGCAAAAGCTCCTGAAGTAAGTCTCCAGATAAAACCACCATAAAACCATAAAGGTTAAAGTCATTGTAGGCCATGGCAGTGAGCAGAGTAAACAGTCAGAAAAAAGGCTGCACAGACAAACATGCCTTTCAGTTATTGGTGTTCATACGATCTCAGTACATGAAATCAAGGTGGGCTCTCTGCACCACTGTCAAGTGAATCTCTATGTGCTGTGGTTAAAAAAAAGAAAAAAAGGTCTGTGTAAGACTTCATAAACTAGAGCTAAAACATTGAATATAGTTTACTAGCTAATAGTCGTTGCACAGCTTTCAGAGTACGATTCATATGAGCCTGGTAAGCTGCATTATCAGATGTGTTTTGTTTTGTTTTTTAAAGCCTGTCTGAGGTGGCTCTAAGACTCTTCAGCACTGCTTCTTTTACTACATATTAGTGCAATCTTAAGGGCCTCATTGTACAATCAAAATCACCATGAAATAATGAAATGGCTTTTCTTCCCCACATACAGACACTGTTACAATTTTGGTGTGTTTATTTTATACTGGTTTTTAATGCTATAACCCGCTCCGAGACCTTTGGGTTTAGGGTGAGATACAAATTCAAATGAACGAACAAATGAATGCCCTACATAAGCTGCAGCTTCTAAGCCAGCCAGGCTGCATAGATTCTATTAAATGCTCTAAGGATTCATCCACATCTATGGCAATGGGTACCCCATGGAAGCCTCAGGGGCCTTTGGAGCCAGAAATAGAAGAAGGGGGGGAGGTATGTTACTGCCCCACCTTGATGCACTTTTTGCTACTGAAGTGTGGGTGCACTCTGAATCTTAAAGTACATGTACATAAATGACGGTCACCAGGTTAAAGAATAATTGATCTCTTCTATTAACATAAACCTGTAGTAAAGCTGTTCTTGCCACACAAGCTGCTTGGCTTTCAGGAGCACTGTTCAATTCAAACTTTCTCTATTTGTGTATCTGTTTTTTTCAAGGGAATTCAGTGTCACACAAAGTAGTTTAAATTTACTCATCTGCCAAACCTTCAAACTGTTTCTATCCTACCAATGTTCGATGTTATTTTATAATTCTTTATCTAGCCTATTGTTCATACCTTTGATGTTAATGCAGAAATCCAGGTGAAGCTTGGTCACCATTGACTCAGAGAATGAATCAGATGTGTTGATAACTGTTTTCCCCAACAGTAATATTTTATGAAGTACTAGAAATGTCTTAGGAAAATAAAATGTAGTTATAGGAGCAAAGGCATACAGAAAAACGATATACAAAGCTTAAAAAATATATGCCGCTTCCCAAATTAGAAGAAAAATACTCTTCATTTGAAGATGGAGAAAAGCTTATCACCACTTGCCTGGGACAACAAGTCTGTTTTCACCAGGTACCAGGTGTGTGAAAAGGGCATTACATAAGCAAGAGCCCATTGAAGATCTGTGGTAGCTGTCATTGGAAAGGATATTCCTAAAGTTACAACATAAGAGGAGCCCTGCACACAGTGGCCTTCCAATTGCCTATGGGCATCTCAAGCAGAGACAAGGGCAAACCTCCTCCTCTTGAACCCCAGCAAATGACCTTAGAAGCATCCTGCTTGTCCCCGCAGCCTCAGAGAACCAGTGTGTGGCCCTCTTGTTCCCAAGCCTTCTCTAATCCACCTTTTCTAGTACAGAATGTTCAGAAGAGGGAAGGGGCAGATTGATGTGTGAACAATTCTACTCCAAGTCTTTTGTAAGCCATCTCAGGGTGTCTGCTGCTGCTGCTCCTCCACCTCTGTCTCCCTCTTCCTCCTGTGAATGCTCACAGCCATATTTAGCTTTTGTATCATTTAAGTCTTGGTGAACCAAACCATTGTTAAGATTTTGGCTTGAAAATAAAGTAGCATTTTGGGTAGTTGAGCCAGAACACTGTATCACCAGAATACCTGGTTCCTGGCATTAGCCTGAACTAATTGTTTCCTGAGTCCACTGTTCTAGGCATTTGGCATCAGCTACCTTTTTTGCTTATAGTCTTTCTTTCTGTGTGAGAAAGGAAGAACAACATCCCACAGCTTAGACATTAGAATATTATCGATTTTCACCAGTGTTTTAAAAGATAAAAAAGCTGCAACCAAGTGCTAAGGTCCAGCTGTGAAATGGAAAATTAATTTTGTATTGTTGCTGCCACTTCTTTTGTTAAGAACAGAAGAAGCCTTTAACTTTTTCAGGCACTTTAGTTTATATGCATGCCTTTCTTATTTATTGTGTTAACTATAGTTGCTGTGTGGTAGAATTTGATATACTCGGACATTAAGAAATCCTAATAAAAAACCGTGTAGCAAAAAGGAAGGCAAATTTTATTTACAGAAAAGAATAAAGCTTAGAACTGAGGTGGTGTTTGTGTTTACAAATTGAAGGCTGAGTAGAAGAGGCACACAAAGTTAAGGAAAAATTTGGCAAATCAAAGGCCAAAATGCTACTTTTCTGTGAGACACTCAATAAAGCATCTAGCCTGTTTGATTTCCTCAGCCTTCCTATCTTCCACCCAGGGAATACCTGCAACCTGATAGGAATGAAATAACTCTCAAAAAATCAGGTCCATGCCTCCAAGTCATAGAACATCTGAGTGCACCATTTTTTCTGCTTGCCTTCTCCGGTTCTTTGCTTCACATACTGAGATTTCATTACTTTTTCTCCTGTCCTCTGCATGAAAATCACCACTGACTTCTTAATTTCCTTTTCTCTTGTCATTCTTGATGCCCAGACATGTTTTTCTGCCAAGACTGCTTTCTTAGGCTGCATTCATACCCATTTTTTTAAAAAAGCACCTCTGAGGTGATTTAGTGCTGGTTTTCAGGTGGGAGAGTTCACATACCTCTGACCTCCACCCCCAAGAACATTCTAGATTAGAAAAGGTGGGTTAGAGATGGGATGTGAACATGAGAGCCTCATACAACAGTCTTTTAGGTTGCTTTGGTCCAACTTTTTTACTATGTGTGAACACAGCCTTGGAAAGTGTGTTTACGCAGTACTATTCTCGGTCAACTTTTTCCTTCTGTCACCTTTAGAATATTTCTGAAGCGGCAAGGGAAGTTGCCAACAATATCTTAATGAAGAATCTATCACTCCATGTTTCTAAAGAGAAAATAAATACCGTATTTTCCAGCGTATAACACGACTGGGTGTATAAGACGACCCCCAATTTTTCTACTTAAAATGGAGATTTTGCAAAACTGGGATGCAGCCTAAACCGAGCCTCGGGCTTGGGGAGAGATGGCAGCCTTACCTGCTAATCCCAAGAATGTGCTTGTAGCTTTCCTTCTGGCACTGATGCGAGGGAAAAACTTTGCTCTGATAAAGATCTGTGGCTGCAATGCAGCTTTGGAGTCTGCCTCCCTAGCACGATTCGACTATGACCGAGCGAAATATGAAGAATCCTGCCATCATTTTCTCTTCAAAAGCCTCTCTGCTTTCAACCCCTCCCCTGCTGGGTCATAGACGAATCTCGCGCTAGAGGGGCAGACTCTTCTAAAGCAAAGAAGAGAAAATGAGGGCAGGATTCTTCATATTTTGCTCCATTTAGCAAGGTTTTTTCCTCGTGTCAGCACCAGAAGGAAAGCTACAAGCCAGATGATTGGGATTAGCAGGTAAGGCTGCTGTCTCTCCCCAAGTCCAAGGCTCGGTTTAGGCTGCACTCCAGTTTTGTGCTGGCAGCTGTGGCCAGCAGGACCCGGGTGAGGATATTACTGGTGTATAAGATGACCCCTGACTTTTCAGAAGATTTTTTGGGGTTAAAAAGTCGTCTTATACGCAGGAAAATACGGTATCTTATTTTGTAATTTTAAGATGTTTAAGTTCTCCTAAGGCTAAGCAAGCATGTCTTATAACAAAAGCAGAACATTCCTCAAGTGTTCCTTGAGCCTAAATCTCACCATTGGATCCATTGCCCTTAAGCCCAGTTGGCAGCTATTGTGCATATGGCTTTGAATGGATTTTATTAAGTACTGCAGTTGTGGTTTCTTTCCCCATAGCATCTGATAGACTGCCTTCTCTCATTTTGATCACTACTGAGAAAAGCTGGAGCTGATGCTGGCAGGGTCCTAGTGCAAAGTTCCATTCCTACTGTTTCTCCAATTGTTTTGGTCTTTGTGGAGTCCTGAGGATGGGGGTCAAAGAGAACATCTTTTCCCTTCATGCCATGCCTCTCTCTGGAGCAGTTTTTGATTTCTCATAAATGTGCCCAGTTAACAAAACATTGCAGAAAGAAGATTCAGCTCAGAAAATTCCTACAATGCAACACTATTAACCCTGGGCTACAGATATTCTCTACTATAGCAGGACAAATATGTTCCCACTGTGCTATTTAAAGTAATTTACAAAATTCTGCCTCTTGGGGTAAGGAGTAGATAGATAAACTTTGTGCATATGAAATTTGTCTCTTTCTTCATACTCTCCCGCGTTGCATGCCTAGTTAGATAATCAATTAATGCTGTCCAGATTCTTCTGGACTTGATTGAGATCATTAAACATTAAAATGCAAGTTTATTTGGAAGCTGGTCATGTTCTTATTGCAGCTTGATAACTATAATTTATGAAGGGGGTTCATTTTTTAACTTTGTTCTTGTCACTAGCCCAGCTCAATATAAAAATAAATTTTATTTGTTCAGAAAATTGCTACAAGCATTGACAATGGTGGATTGGACAGCGTTTTATGCTCTTACAATATATTGCAGAATGCAGACTGAGCACGATGAAACACTTTTGATCTGAACTGCTGACCTAGGAAGATATTTGAAGCTTATAGCTAATAGCACAAGTGCCTTGGAAATTAATTTGCCCACGCATGCCTGCCAGATTTTTTTGAGACATTCACACTGCCAGTATATACACCAATAAAATAATTTATGCATAGACTCAGTTCCTACCTTCGAGTGGTTGCTGTGCAATTGAGATGGACTCTCTTAAGTTGCTAAAAAGGAAGAGAAACTAAAGCATCCTATCCCTAATTATAAATGTTATACAATTACTTGATTTTGTTATTTTGATAAATGTATATCTGCCAGAGGAGTAGTTTTGTAACTGCTGCTCTTGTTTTTAAATGTCCAGATGTGTCCACAGGGGTAATATATAAGAGAAGAATTGCAACATGTCAGAATGTTGTTCCACAGTTTCTGAGAAAGGTAATTAATGTCCATCAATGCTGAAATTATCTTTTTTAAAATGAATATAGAAAATGTGTAGTGGACTATAATCTGTCAGATCACGTGTTACCTTGTTTTGTGAACTACAGAGGTATGTTAATCTATGTCAGCAACCAAAACATGTTGTATGCCTTAACTTCATAGTACAAAAAGGATAGCATAGCAACCTCCTCATAAGTGAGTGAAAGAGTTATGTTCCAGACTGTTGCAATGAGGTCTTCTTTCCTTTCATATGCCCTAACATTTCTCATTAGCTACTGTTCAGATTTACATTCTGCTGTATGTCATGTTCCATTTTGTAAGCTGTTGACTTTAGCCTTTATCTTGTATGTTAAAACTCAAATGATTTCCTAGTGACACATTCTTGTTTGACTTTTCCATGCCTCATCCAGATGGGAAAACATAACATTTACAGGTACCAGACAGAATGTAAAATGAACCAAATATTTTGGCTGATTTTGTCTTGTGTGCAGCAAATGTCTTCTGCTAGAATCAATTACTTAAAGCAGGACATGCAAGTGACTAAAATGACACATAAATTGATGCTTTACTTAAAATATTTTATGGCAAAATCTAACTAGGCCCTGAGCAATGAAAATACATCTTAAACAGTTGCATGATTTCACCACTAATTGCTAAACCTCCTTTGTGTTACTGGAACCATAGTACAGCTTGTAAAACTTGGATTGTATGAAATGGGAACAAATGCAAAATCAAGACATAACATGCGGACTGGAACCATGAGAAAAGACACATGGGAGGGACTGTTGATGTTCCGGTCACCTATAATCTGCATACCTGTATTTGGGTTACAGGAATGATGTTCATCTGACAACAGTTTGGATAGACAGTACCAAAGCTTCCTGCCACTCAGCTGCACCACCTATTCAGTACTGATCTGCATACTGTCCCTGTATTAAATATAAGATGATGGTGATATTAAGTCATGTGATGTTAATGCTGTAGTTGGGTTCCCATAATGAACTGGGTAGAGCAGAAGCAAGGGTTACTGAGATAACATAATCTTTCACTATAGGGCCCTTTCTGCACTTGGCCTCATTCTGGAATATATCTCAGGATCAGGGTCTCTTATCTGCATGTTATTGAAGACTACAGCAGGTCCTAGTGAGACTAGCCATAGCCTGTATTAGCATGTGGACAAGAGACCCCTATCCTGAGATATATCCCAGAATAAGGCCAAGTGCAGAAGCAGCCTAGTAGTTCTTTTATCAACAATAGCTTTATTGTGTTATATTGCTTCAGATTTTTAGAACTATGGCTGCATCCAGACATCACTTAAGATCCAAATATAGTGGCATAAGTAAGTGATGTCTGGATACATGAGATAGGGAAACATGCCTGGCAATTCGATGACAATTCCACAATAAATATACAAAAAAAAAAAATCCTGTCTGGATATGACCTATATCAGTACTTCCTCAGAAAGTGAACCATATTATTCAGAGTAGGGTTGCATTAAGCACTTTTTATAAGTGTGTAAAAGTAAAACCATATTGTTAAAAAAGTCACATTCCATCCAGTCACAGGAGGGAAAAACTGCGTTATGCATTCTTTACAAGGGATGGCTTCGTGAATGTTACTGAAACGTAATAATTACATTCAGCAGATCAGTGATCTGAAAGTGTCTGAAGTCTACATGGAAGAAGAATCTTGGCTTAACATGCAGGGAAAAATTATGCTTATGAAAACACGCTCCCTAACGTGGACACAGTTTGCTACTCTGAAAGAGGAATCAATCTTCAGGGAAAGCTCAGAGAATCCAAATTGGTATGTGTTTTTATTATTATTATTATTATTATTTGCATAGAATTTCATATGGATTTTTGGTTAATCTTTTTTCAGTTATTCTGGTTATGTCTCATAGATGAGAGTTTTGTCTCAAGATATGGATAGCCACATGCCACAGCTGAAAGTTAAGCTAGTCTTATGCAATTTGTTATCTAATGGAAAAATATGCTTAAGAGATTTTGTTGTTTTAGGTTTGAGCCTAGAACCATATCAACTGTGGCAGTCTTGTATAAGTTAAAGACACAAGGAGAAGCTGGAAGATCTTTTAAACACATTTGTTACCTAAATCCATGGAAATTGAAAATAGAAGAAAAAGTCTAACAGCTAAGATATGGACACTCTTGTCATGAAAAGAGTATTGTCTTTGAAGTACTAAAGTATTCAAAACTTCATAGTTGCATCCCTAGTTAAATAATAAACATCAATTATCTGTTACAGTACCTGTTTGGATGTAAAATTTCATCCAGATAGCACTTACTTAATCCCCATTATTTGGATAATCTAGAATAAAGCATGGATAATCTGGAATGAAGTTTGTCTGGATGTGCTTTGTGACGGTTTCTGGGTACAGGCTGCAAACTGTTTTGCTTTCTGGC
>MTQE01002208.1:68517942-68532987 GCA_014337955.1 Aspidoscelis marmoratus
GGTTTCAACAACATGGATAAGCGACAGAACTTTTGTCAGGCACTGTAATTCCCTCATGTCTGATGTGTAGGATATTAATAAGTGATTGTCATGTTTCCACATAAGCATTTTTAGATATTCCATTTGTTACATTTATCTGGTGAGTAATCATTTTAAATACTGCTAGTTCCTTTAATTTGTGGTACTGTGACTGAAGAGTTAGATTTTCTTTATCCTTCTAGCTCTTTGTAATGACTTGTTTGGTTGTGCTCTGCAGATAATTTAGCAGTTTCTTATGTTTCATTTTTTATTTCTATCTCTATAGTTGTGAATTATGCACAATTTCATTGTAAAATTACATTGTGTTACCAGTATTCTATTGACTTCATTAATGTTGTTCCAGAATTTGTGAATGAATAGACACAGCCACCACATGTGCTTTCAACAACTTATACTTTGGCACCCTCACCAGCATTTTGGGATAAGTGTATATACATTGTGCAAGCAGCAAAATAAGCAAGTGGCAACAATTTCAAGTTGGGACAAATTAGTCCAATAGTAAGCAGCATTTTCTGCATGAAACTACTTAGCAAAGAGAGAGACATGGTAATATTTTGCATTTATTGAGAGGAGAAAAACTCTGGCTACAACTTGCACAGAAGGTTTTCCTGTCAGCTAGAGACTAAAAATTATTCTTTAACTCTGGTTACAATATGGCATGAAATCATAGGCTTAAAGTCAGGCAGTGGAGTGCTTGATCAGGTGAATAAGGAAGTGACACAGGAAGAATCAGTAAGGCATGAGGACTTTTTATAGCCAATCAAAGTGTGGTTGCTAAGCTCAAGTGAGAAAATAAGCTAGGTGAGAAATGGCACTATAATCCAATAAACTTCTCTCCCATGATCAAACATAGTCCTAAAAACATTGAGAATTTGATGTATGAATGAAACTAAGGCCACGAATCTGGTAATAATACCTTCAAAATGTCTGCAAAGGAATACATTTTTTAAAATGTTAAACATTTGCAGGGTTTTTTTTACATTAATAGAACTTGCTTTGCTGTATTTAAATATCAAGTATTAAAAATCCGTCCATAATCCTTAACTTTATGCGCATGCATTTGTGCCATTGTGCAGATTAAAATGTCTTCTGATATTTGTAATGATTGCCCTACACACAAAAAACAAAAGATCACAAAATTCAGAACATTTTGGAGATGGCAATATGTGGTAGTAGTTTCTGTTCTCACCCCATTTTCAGTCTACATCTAATGTGTTTGGAAGTGTCCTTCCTAGCCTTAAGGTGTGGTTGAAGTAGAAGGAACACACTACAACCAAATATAGAGAGGAATAGGTGTTTTAAATGTTTCAAAAGGCAATCAACATAGCGCTTTGCACGTGCCTATTAAGAGTACGATGATCAAACTGCTGGGAAAAAAGAGAATTGCAGGTTTGATCCCCTGCCCCTCTTGAGACATACAAAATGGTAAACAACTTTCATACTGTTGCCAAAAAAATTAGATAGAGGTGCATTTGTGGGCAATCAGGATTCAGATCTACCTTGATAGAACCCAACAACAACACCAATATTAAGAAGCGAAGGAAATACATTTTTCTGTCTCCGTCTGTCTGTCTATCTATCTGTCATCTATCTATTATCTGTCTATCATCTATATCATCATCATCTTCTCATTTATGTCCTGTTCTATAGATGCATTTTTACAATTAAACACATGGAAAACTAACCAACCCAAGAATGTCTGTATTGTTCTATAGAAAGCTTGTATGAGAAAGAGAGTCCCAAGGGATTCAATGGAAGATAATTCAGTCCTCTTCAGCGTTTTGTGTTTCTGACTGAAATTTTGCCACAGAGCCCTCTTGGCAGCAGGAATACAATGAAACAACGGCTGAACTGGAAGACTGCAGATTGCAAATAAATAATTGCATGCTCCATAAAATAGAGTGTAAGCTTCCACTTGTCTTCCCTTGCTTGCCTCTTGAGCCAGCTTCTGGAAGTTTGAGAACTTACATAGTATGGCCCAATATAGATATAAATGCTACAACACTCATTAACACTGAAGGATGTATTTTCAGAAGTCAGGTCCCATAAATTTGACTCTTGATATCTAACAATATTCCCCACATGAATTAACTTTTATATATCACCTGTGAATAACTAAAGGCTCATTAAATAGGCTGTCTCTTGAGCAAATTTCTGAGCCGTTGCTGAGAATTTTCTGAGCCATTAAGGAAAGAATTATCTTGACCTTTTATTAAAAGCTCATGTAGACCATCCACAAGCATGCCACATTCTCGATGTAGGTTACTCTCCCTGCTTATTGAATGACTGGTATGACGAGAAGTGAAACACTGTTTTTAGTTAATTAAATTGTGTTTTTACTATACATGCAGTGTTTGTATTTTGTGTCATACATTTAGTAAGCAAATCAGGTCAGGCCAGTACTTGGTGTGCCTCCTTTTTGATACTTTTATGCCACCACAGACGAACTCTGTGAGGAATTTGTAGTGCAGAAAAACTATTTGCCTCCAAGTAAGTGTGTGTGTGTGTGTGGCTGCTCCAGTCCTGCAGCTATTAGCAT
Source organism: Aspidoscelis marmoratus (assembly GCA_014337955.1). NCBI lineage: Eukaryota > Metazoa > Chordata > Lepidosauria > Squamata > Teiidae > Aspidoscelis > Aspidoscelis marmoratus. Next base: position 68,520,521 of record MTQE01002208.1, read on the forward strand.
CCCTGGAGATAGAAGTGACTGGCACTCTGTACAGCAACACTTCTGCTGAGAAGCAAGAGTCTATTGCAATACTCTCTCCCTGCTCTGTGTGTGTTATGTCAAAATTAGTGATGGGCTCTGACCTAAAATTATGAACATTGGGCATGCATTTCCTAAAAACTAATTTGTGAAAATAACTCCAGATATGCCTGTTAACAATGCCCCAAACTGTGATTCTTTTCTCTGACTGAAGTGCCTGCCAAAAATAAAACCCACTGATTCTCACATATTTAGGCCATGGGGGTCTCTGCAGTAATTTGGTCTGACAGTTTGCACCAACTCACATAAATATTCACATTGTCTCTGCCCATTACCTAATATTCTCTATACCCTATGTAGAAATATATTGTTACCATACTTCAGGGCTGTAGAATATGTGAACTGCAAAGTGTAAAAGCAACACATTAGCAGTGTTTCAATTGTGAGCTTTTCTTTTTGCAGTCTCCTGCTTAACACTGGCAGAAGATTCAGTAGATTCTTTTTGGACCGCCATAGAGGGTTCATATTTTAAAAGAAACTAAATACAGTATATTCTGGTGTATAAGACTACTTTTTAACCCAGGAAAATCTTCTCAAAGGTTGGGGGTCATCTTATACGCCGGGTTTCGTCTTCTTATACGACGAGTATATCCCAAACTCTATATTTTAACTGGAAAGTTGGGGGTCGTCTTATACGCCCAGTCGTCTTATACGCCGGAATATATGGGTACTTCTTATTTAATGGGACTGTTGCCAAGGGAATGGGTGTCAGTATAGTAGCCAGTTCTCTTTCTGAGAAACTATAATTTCATTGAACAGTGTTTTCATAGAGAATATTTTAAAACAGGTGGAATTTCTTGACAGTGATCTTGATGTATTAACAGCACTAGCTACAGGGGTTATGTTGTAGATTGGACTTATATTAGTATTACTGGCAGCGGCAGCATGCTGTCATAAAACAAAGTTAAGGGGATAGATCTGTCCATCGTGACAAATACTGCACCTGCACTCACAACACACACTCATAGCCATGAAAATTAAGCAGCCTTGAAAATTGACTTTGCAGGACCTGTTCCTGTTCCTGTTCCTGCTCCTGCTCTTCTTCTTTGTCTTATGTTATAAAAATGTCTGTCTTGTGTAGCATGAACAGAGTATCTTTTGAACCTTGGAATGAGCCTATTGAAGTGGAAGAGCATGAAAGAAAAAGAAAGCAAGCGTAAAGAAAAGGAACACACACAGAGGAGATAGGCAGTTTGAAAATAACAATAGAACTGGTGGGAAAAACATTAACAAGATAATATAGAGGCCTTTTCATATGTTCACATGCATTGTGTTTGAATTATAGGCTTCCACTTAGAAAATTATTGTGCACTCATATGTTTTTGTAAAGGTGCAAGCACTTGGAAATTCTCTGCTACCTCGTATATATAGCTTTATTTATGTCAGCATTCCTAGCTCATGCTGCCAAGACTGCAAATCCTCTATGACAGTCTAAAACAGAACAGTTACATGATAACCAGTCACGTTTTTACAACCCTGCCTGCACATGGATCATCTAAAAAGCCAATCTCTTAAAGGACTGGCAATGTCTTTATGAAAGGCCATGCAGTCTCTTTTTATGCTTGTAGCCATATATACCATGTATTTATTTCTTGGACTTGGCATGCCTCGAGCTTCATAACAGCTCTTGTAGTTTACAGATAAATATGCAGAGAGAGTAAATGAAATAACTGATGAAGGCAATGCAAAAAGATATATGTTAAAGTTGTTTTTATTTGCTGTTTCCTTCCCCCCTCCCCATGTGTCACGTAGACAGATGACACATATAAAGCCCTTCCAGACAGGGATGTGAGGGATGGAGTTTCAAGAGAAGGGAAGGGGGTGATTTTGCCTCCTTTACAGAGTGCTCTGTAGCCAGATAGGGTGCTTTTGGTACGTGTCAGAAGAGTTTCAAATGATCACATTATTGATCAAAAACTCTTGTAGTGGGCAGCACAGAATATCACAGGTAACCTGCCTTCTTGGTATCCACACATCGTTTTCATTGACATGTCCCCATCCCCATTTTTATTTTTATTTTTTCTGGAAAGATCATAAGCCTGCTGGGAAATGCAGTTACTCCATTTCCCTAAAAAGCACAGCTTTTCTGAACCAAACTATTACAGCCAAGGACCACAAAATAATGGTCCTTAACTGCAGGGAGCTTTGATCTACTCTCCTCTAGCAACCAAGACCCAGAGCTTGGTCTGCACAAAGACAGAATGCAAGCCTTCAGGCCACTTTTAATCTACATGGATTTGGTGCACGTTTGCCTAACAGTGGTATTAAGAAGAAAAAAAGCAAGCAATTTCATTTTGTTGAAAAGACAGGATGCTGATTGAGGTCCTTTCTGAACTGGGGCTTTTTCTGGATTATAACTCAGAATAGGAACCTGCTATCTGCATGCTGGTGTAGACTATGTCAGGCCTTGTCATAGTTTGCACTAGCATATGAATGGCAAGTGCCTATTGCAAGCTATAATGTGGAATAAGATTCAGTACAGAAAGGACATAAGTTTCAAACAAGTCCAGTTTCTTGTTCATGAGAATATTCCAAGTTTCCCATGCTTTCAAAACAACTGAGAGCTGCAATTTGTTTTTTTGTTTCATTTTAACTCCATTTCAGCAGCAGACTGGAGGAAAGTTCACTTTCAAAGAGTGATTCTAGAAGCCTGGAACTGGTTTGTTTCAGTGATGCTGAAAAGGGACGGGAAAAAGCCGATGAGCAGCTGTACTGAAGATTATCCCACATTGTTATCTTTACCTAGAGCACTGAAAATTTCCAAATGTTCTTTGGAAACAATCTATACACCTCTACAAGAAATGCTTTTTACAATTGATCTAAAGCTCATTCTGTTATGCCACATATGAATAGCTCACATTCTTGGCTGATCTAAAATGGATCGTTCTAAATTGGCCTTTCTCTGTCTGATGCCTAAAAGCATGTGGTTTGTTGTACTTTATTTAAACTATTTATATCGCTAAAAATAATAGATACAATTCACAAAATATCAATTAAAAACAAACAAAACCATAAATTACATATGGAACAAGGAAAGGTTTTAGCATGCTCGAAAAGGACAGACCACATAATTATTTAAATATTATTAGATAATAATTTGTGGGATATCTGCATCCCTGAAAGAAACAATAAGATAGGTTTGATTTGAAACAGTTCCCACACAAAACCTTTATTGGTTTCAACATGTTGGATTACATATGACTGGTTCGTTCTTCCTGTCACATGGCCTATGTTGAAATGGAAAGGGCACACAGAGGTGAGGTGGAAATCATTGCTTAAGCAAGACCTTAATATCCATCTTTCCCCCCAGAAAATAAAATGGAAAAGGGAAACATGGGAAAGTGCTGCAGAAAGGATAACTCTTGTAAAGCTGAGGATTCTCATCTCTGCTTTACATGGGTAACAAAAAGTAGAAATTCATTTCAATAAATGGATTTGATAGGGTAGTCTGCCTTACACAGTTTGCTTGGGTGAACTTTTAACAAGCAAAAAATAGAGGTAAATTAACTTTTAGGATCCATCTGTCTGCAAGTGCCTTTCATTTATTGGTCCAAATCAATTGCCTGAATCCCCAAACTGCACGATTGCTTTGTCCTTCAGTGAGCAACCTAAATTGCTTTCCTGTTTTAACTGTACCTTTTTGCATTTGAGTAAATGGTATGGAAATCAAAGAAATTCTAGTCAACAAGGGCAGAAGGAGTCCCTGAGGATGCTATAAAGTGAGTTCAACAGAAAACAGAAGATCTGACAGATGAATTCCTGAGGGGAAGTAAGTTACAGAGGAGACGGGAGGTTGGTGAAGAGATAGGTTATATTTGTCACAATATTGTTTAGGTACTAAACTTTCAAGTTAATGTTTGAAGTATTTCATCTGCAATATTTTTACAGTAAAAAGCATAGTAAATTTTTTGTGTGTGTATTTGCTTTCAGAATGCAATAAACTAAAAGCAGACAAGCCCAATTTGTAGTTTGAAATAGTATAAGCATACACGAGACTGGGCTGTGTAAATTAAATATTTTTCTTGTTTTTCCTTTAATTAGTACTGTAATTTCATCTGGTGCCTTTGGCTGTATTCTTCTGCACTAAGCTCTGGTAATCTGATGAAAGATGCTTCCAAAGGCATACTTCTAAAATTGTTAGTGTGTTTTAATGAAAAGAGGTCAAACTGCCACATTTCAGACACAGGACTAAAAATGAACTCATCCAGTTGGCAGGCTATAAAGAATTCAGTCACCACCCCAAGCCTGTCCTGAAGGCCATGGTAAATCTTTACAGTTTTCCTTTTTATGGTGCTTTTTCATGATGAACAGTCTGTCAGACCAGGTGAAAGCTTGTCTTGTGTGACAGTGCATGGCCAGTCATGTAGAGGTGAAAACTGGAGGATACAGAGTGAACTAAAACACTGCATCAAGTGCACTATTTTTGTTATGCTTTGTTTTTACGGGTTTTAACTCATTTGTTGTGCATGCACAAGCACCAGGAACAGCTTGATGCGAATTAAAACTGAATTACATTGGGCTTCTTGCTTTCACTTATATTTTAACCAGAATTATACATCCCAATTGTCTGTTATTCCTATGCTTGCTATCCAGAAGTTCAATAATGTCTACTACTACCTCAGTTTGATATACAAAACAACATATTCAGTTATAACATCTTTAAGGTGGAAAATTGATCTCCTAGGCCCCTTTCCCAGATCACCAACCATCCAAGCTCTGTAAATAAAATTGTTTGTTTGGATAACAACATATAGAGGGCATCTTATCCAATCCATATGAGTTTACTCTTTTAGTTCAATATGTAACCCTTAATCATTTACTTTAGAAAAAAATATTCTTTTCTCTGTCACACAACAGGCTCACTCTATAAAGCTGATGGGCAGGAGAGTTAAGACTGACAAGAGGGGGTATTTTTTTTTTCACCAAAAGGGTAATCAGTCTATGGAATTTACTATCAGAAGAGGTGGTGACAGCAACCAGCCTGGATATATCTTTAAGAAAGGCTTGGACAAATTCCTTTTATGCCTAGGTATGGGAGAGAAGAGCAGGTGAAGATTTTACTTTTGCCTTTTGCTTGAGATATCCAGAATCAATTGGTGGGCCATTTTGTGAGAAAGGATGCTGGATTGGATTGGCTATGGCTTGAAAAATCCTTAACTGGCATGTCAGTTGGCTGTAGCTGACCATGATATTGATCTTGGCATGACAGTAGATAGCCTACTGAACATTTCCTCACACTGGGACTGGAAATAAAACTCCCAGTATTACATGCCCCTTTGTTAAGTGATTGTTAAGCTACACCAGGAATTCCATGCACAGTTTTGGTTGCCATGTCTATATTATCTCAGTATTAGAAAAAGTTGAAGAGAGGGTAATTAAAATGATCAAGAGGTGTGGCTTTTCTACTAGGAAAGTTTCAGAAGGAAACGAGCAAGGGGGAGTGTGATAGGAATGTGTAAAACTGGATAAAAGAAAAGCTTTTCTTTTTCCAAAATATTGAAACCAAATATTACCCAGTAAACCTGAATTCTGGAGGAACTGAGATATTCAGTACAAAATATTTATCCATACAGTGCATATATAGACTATAAAACTCACCACCATGGGGTATGCAGTAGACTGATAGCTTAAATGGCTTCAAAAAGCTTTGGACCGATTTCTGGATAATTAAGTTATTCTGCATGCCAATGTGACTCACACAGAGTATCAAGTATAGATATTCTTGCTAACCTGGATACTTATCTAAACCACAGGATTAGCAGGCCCTGGTACTTTATACATGCTACTCACTTTCAGAATTCTTGGTAATATGATTCTTTGCTTGAGCAGTCAAACTAATCATATTGCACTCCAGAATACTATTTCAGTCAGGAATTTCAGTCATGTGTTTCTTTGTTCTAGGCAGTAGATCTAAGTGAACTGCAAGTGCTGAAAACCTTGTCAGGGGCCCACAGTTGCAAGACAATTTAGAATTGACAATGACCCAGAGCCTGGATTGAGCATAAGAATACTAGTGAGTAAGTGAAGAGAAATAACTTGGTATTAGCATCAATCTAATTAGGAGCATCCTACTGTCATGATCCTTGAATATTTACTAAGATGTATATCAGATCAGGTGGTGCAATTCAGCCCCTCCCCCCTCCCATGGATCTAGTCACTTGAGAGCTAGACCACTCTCTTCTCTGCTTTCAGTTTCATTCCACTCAAGGAAGCTTCTGGTTCTTTTTCCTCCCGGAACACCAGGTTTTGGAATATGTTGTGTGTTTGTGAAAACTCATAGTTTTCTTCTCTGTCACAATATACATTTTTAATATTGTTTCACTAAAAGACTTGTACTGTACATACAACATGACCTGGAACAAGGAGATATCCCTGAAACATAGATTTCAGAACTGTTGGGGCTTTTTCTGTGGAGGGTTCTACCTGCCAATTACAGTATGTCCCAGTGTAGAAATAACCTACATGAAATAAAGTGAATAAAATACTGGGAGAATGGGGATCCAAACTATACCTTAATGGCACTTTGTACTCACAAAACTTTTATTGCAGCCTGAATGACATCCAACTTTGAAAAGGTGTGCAGTTCCTAACTCTCCAATACATGCTGTCTGCTTCCATCTGTTGCAACTGGAGTGATAGTTCAAGTTTTACTAGTCACAAATATTACAGACAGTTACCAAGATGGAACATTTTAATATTCATGATCCCTTACCTAACTAGGCATTTGAGATTAGCCAGAGGTTATTAGATTTCTTGCTGCTCTTGTGCCCTTGAGAAATGTTTCTCTCTCCTGGGAATACATATAAAGAACAAGCCATTGACCTATTTTCAAACTAGGTAAGTCACTCAGTTTCAGCAATAGACTGTGTAGCTTGATACTAACCTCATATGATCCACAGTGATCCAATAAGTCCAGTGACTGCATGTTGATTCAATCTGGGTTAACTGGAAATCTACATTGATATATTTTTCTAAAAGACTGCTGTATTTTAGTCCCACAGATTTAGGCAACAAACTAGGCTGTCTATCCTTGGGATCACACCTATCACATCAAATTTGCTAGCACACTTAATTGGCATGTTTTTGCAGATCAGGGTCAACATTTCAGAACCAGATGTACAAAATGTGTCATGTGTAGTACGGCACAATTTTTTTTTCAATTGATGCTAAGAAAACTGTATGGCTGTATACATCTGTTCACCAGAAGTAAACTCTGACTCAGTGGTACCTAAGCACAACAAACCATCTAATTTTTCATGCCACGCACTGTATACCTTTACCTCATTCTCAACCCATCCCAACCTTTTTTCTTTTTTGTCAGGTTTCTCAATACCTGAAGAAAGGATAACACAATGCCATTATTTATCAGTTGCTGCCAAGAAGCTCCATTGTGCCTCACATTTTGGTTAAGGGAGAGATCTACCACATGCTACCCCTTTGAGGGAAGAAGCATCAGCAGGAGGATAGAAATTAGCATGGCAGGCTCAGCAATCACTTGAAAATGGCCACCAGGCTGGCATATGTCAGAAAACAGTGCTTCTTTTTAATGATTAGTATTCTCAGTTAACCTTCCTACTTATGAAGCTTCATGGGGCATTTGGGTATAAGAAATAAATTTCCTACTTCCAAGCAATTCTGATTCCTTTGGAGCAATATATTTATGAATGTACATGAATGAAAGGCAGACTGTGTGAAGATATTCAAGGGTTGATACTTGTCAAACAAAATGACAAAATGAGTCTGGCTTCATCTTAAACTATGAATCATGCTCTGTCCCAGCATTTGGTTAACTATTGACCAAGAACTTTTTGGCTTGTGTTACCGTTGGATGTGATGTGTCATCCAGCTCCTGAATGGAGAAATTTCGGGAAGAAACTGCTAGTGGTTCAAGCAGTTGGTTCATTCTCAACTGCACTATCTGGTTGCATCAAGTTGTACTCTTCTGGAGTTTCAGATATCAGCTAAAGGGATGCTGGCTTCTTCAAGACTTTCTATGGGTTTTCTTATTAGCAAATAATAGAACAAAAATGGCAATAAGTCTGCATTGCTTACTGTTATGTATTCTTCATTGTTGTCATTTATCCTTGAGATTTGTGACAAAAAGAGATACAGTTTTGAACACACAAATTGCAAGTGGATGTTGTCACTGGATTGCCAATATGTAGCTGCACTTTTGTATCTCTATAAAGCCCATCCGTAAGCCTGAGCAGGACTGCAGAAACTAAATGTCTTCCCTTTGGTGGGTGATGGGTGGGATGAAAGAAGAAAGCTCTACTTCAGAAACTTTGAAAAAAAATAATTGTGGATGATCCTGGAAGAAAACAAAATTATACTTGCTTTAAAAGGAGCCAATTATGAAAGGATGATCAAAAAGCAACATTGCTATCAAGATACACTTTGAAGTACTTGAAACATTAGAAACTCTTTCACATTCCGTGTTTCCTTGTAAATAACAAATGCTCTAAAAAGTTACTGCTATTGGAGGGGACATCAGTGAAATCTCAGGTCACTAATACTGTCTTTGAAGTGAAGAAGCTGTAAATTTCCACCATTTTATTTTTATTTTATTGCTAGCTGTCAGGTATCTGAAATAAAATCTATTTCAAAAGCTTTTATTTTATGCCTTAAGAAGCAAATGTTACCGTCCTTCAAAAGCACAAGCAGCCTCATCCAATCTCTGCTGCTAGCACATTTTTAGTACAGTTGTAGCTCAGAGTATATTTTTCCTTCTTCTTTTGTTTTTCCTTCCCTACCTTTCCTTACCCCAGGATTTTCCCTTTTGGTTCCAAGCAGCCTCATAATGCTCTCATCCCTCATTAAGTGCTGCAGTTCTTTGAGCTGCTTTGTTTTTTCTTCTTTAGAAAATAACACACAGTAGTCTAATAAAACACAAATTAAGGAAATCTTGTTGCACTTACCCTTAAATTATTATTTAAAATCCTCATAGCTAAGGCTGTCAATTGTTTCAGCAGTCTTGTGCTTGGTCTATAGGCCACTCTATTGAAAGACATATTGTGTACTGATTTTCTGCCAAGTCAAGCAGGAAGACGATGCTAACAGCATTCAGGGTGGTCCTGAATACTGCTGTATCCTTTTTCTGTCAGCTCTTCTCAGTCAGAGCTGTACAAAGACAGTTAACTGTGTGAGAAGAAAGATAAGCTAGCAGCTTTCCTTGCTGTAGCTGTAAAAGGCATCTGGTCTGGTGGTGATTTTGCCTTAATTGATAATGGCAATAGAAGGTAGATGTCGTGACGTATGCCTCACACTCTTCTGACCATTAGTTTGGTCTAGTGGTTAAAGGAGCTGGACTCTTATCTAGGAATACTGGGTTTGATTCCACACTCCTCCAGGAAGCCAGTTGGGTGACCTTGGGCTAGTCACAGCTCCCTTCTGAGCTCTCACAGCTCCACCTACCTCACATGGTGTTTGGTGTGGGGAGAAGAATAGAAGTTTTGTCAGCTGCTTTGAGTCCCCTTAAATGGGTGAGAAAAGTGGGATATCAAAGCCAACTCTCTTCTTCTTCTTCTTCTTCTTCTTCTTCTTCTTCTTCTTCTTCTTCTTCTTCTTCTTCTTCTTTCTTCTTCTTCTTCATCGTGGTCATCTTGGCATTTGCTGCTTGAGTCAGTCCTCTCCTTAGCCATTAACACAAGCAAAAACTGAAAAACCAAAATCTGTCCTTACATTGCAAATCTATGATAGAGAGGCTTGATCAGCTGTTTGATTTTGCTTGTTACAAAGCAATAAAGTTAGACAAAACTTTTCCAGAGAAAAAGAGGCTGGTTGAGCTTATCCTTTTGCATTGAAAGCAAACAGCAACTCCCTTTTGTCTACAAGTTGAACCAGTATCCATGTGGCACACGGTCAGCCCAAGGCTTATGAAACTAAAACCTGCTGTTCATACTTTGCCAGGTACAGTTTCTGTGATATTTGTAAACACCATGTAAAAGTCCAGGTCTATACCTCCAACATAATTGTGACAAGTGCAGTGCCTTACACAGATCTGCTTACTTGAGAGCAGCCAAGTGGAAGTGAATGATGGCTTGTATAAGGGGAAAAATTGCCTTCCTTTCAGTGAACTGGGCATAGATCCAATACAGGATGACAGCCTTGTTTGCTGAAAGGAAGATACTTTCTTCAATTACTGGCTTACTCCTCCTGTGTCAGCCTTTTCCTCCCCCTCTTGTTTGCTCTCAAACAATTGCAGCCATCACACTTAGTTATCACAGCTTTTTCAGGACATGTTTGGTCTGCAATTCTGCTTCAGCCTCCATGGAAATCTCACATGCAAACCTTGAAAGAGTCTCTACTGTGAATTTTCTAATGGGATGAGGAGGCTGTGCAAATGTTGCTTGAAGACTGGCTTTGAATGGAAGGCTACCAGGAGAAGATGGAGTCAGATACTAAGATATTGTCCCTAATAGTTATGTTTACATCTGAAGTTAGAGACAAGCACTGTCTCCACTGATAGTGCTGATCCAGATTAGCCTATACTGTGGCTGTGAAGCCCACACAAGCTTTGAGACTGCACCCCCACACCTCTGCTGGACCTGGTTAATGCCCCCTTAATCTAGATCTCACACCGTCTCATGCAGACAGAGCCAGACCAGGAGGAGGGGGAGGCTCTTAGATCCCTATTAATGTGTGAGTATGGAGGCCCAGATTTGTATTAGAACAGTCCCTTAATCCATATTAAGCATCCGTGCAGAAAGGGCCTTAAATCCTGTGAATTTAAGAACTCTCCTGGAAGCTAACTTTGTAATAATCAGTTTTTTAGAATACAAGTTTGTCCTCTAGGGGGGCAAAATATCTCTCTATAGGATGGAAATCCTGCCCCTAATTTGTATCAGTGTAACTTTTTGACAGGAATTAGGGAAGGGATGGTTGTGTTTTGAAGCTTATTTTAGACTCTCCTTGCAAGTTTACTATTCTGTGTTCTTATTTTGCAGATCTGAGTCAAAATTTTTGCAAGCTGGAGTGACAGCTTTTTTTTTTAAAAAACCATTTTTTAAGGCAAGTGCTCATTTCTGTTTAGACTTGTGAGTTCCACAGACAATTATCTCATCACATCACCTCTTTGAGACTTCCTGCAATCAGGTTTTTTTATGCTTAATATTTTGTTAACTCTGCAGAGCAGAGAGGGATACACATAAGTGAGATTCTGAGTGGTCCCATTCCTGTATCCTGCTTAAAAAACAAGAACTGGTTCTAGAAAAAAAATAAAAAATGAAAAAATAAAAACAAAGAGATCTGAGAAGTGAAGAGATATTAAAAAGAGTTTCTACACTGAAGAGAGAAAGAGAGAAAGTACCATTTGTAACTCACTGAGAAATTCACCATTCAAGCGAACAAAAACCTGATATGGTGGAACAAGCAGCAAACAGAGGAAGTTCTCTGGTTTGCAAGATTAATTCACTAGAGGATTTGTTAACATTACAACTGGATGTTGTCTACAAATTAATACAAATGGTCACTCAAGTAGCAGTGAAAATGCTGGAAGAGACATTGCAGAAACTCAAGAAAAAAGTAAATGCCTCTCTTAACAGGGCTAACATGGAAACAGAATTAGCTACCACAAGTAAAGAGGAACTAAGGTACAATTCAAATCAGATATCCGAAGATTCAAAGTGATTCAATGTTTAAAATTCAAATGTATTCACATTTGATTCAAATCGAATATATTCAAATCTGTTCATATGAATTTTTGATTCGTATTTGAAGATACAGATGTTGACAACATTTGTATGTGTCTGTACGCCTCCATGTGCACCCCGTATGCATCCTGTTTTCATCCCATACGTATCCGTACAAATGCGTACTAATGTGAATAAGATTCGTACAGATATGAATGTAATGTTTACAAATCCATACACATATGAATGTCCAAATACTTCGTACAAATGATTCAAAAGATTCAAAAATTCATTCAAATGTTAAATTCGAATTTAGAGACATTTGATTCAAATTTGAATGTCTGAATTTGATCGAATTTTGAATGTTTCAAGTATTTGTGCACATCCCTATTACACCCTGGTAAAATTAGAAGTTGTTTCATTTGTGAACCAATACACACATTTCATTAGTGTTTTTGGACATCCTAAAAAATGGTCAAGGGGAAGCATAAATGTCAAGTGAGGCCCTGGGATATAGTTCTGTGGCTCACCAGGAAGAGGAATTGGAAGAGGAGATTAGGGAGGAATGGGAGACAAGGGGAATATATCAAATAGAAGGAGCTGCAGCAGCACTAAAAACAAATAAACCCAGTTAAGCAAAAGGGAAAGGGGAAGTACAAAAAAGAACAAAAAACAATTGTTTTCTCTGTAAAATATACAAATGAAACATTGGGTGTTTTTCCACTGTCACTAGAAGTACCCATTACGTGCCCATTAATG
>MTQE01002208.1:68541520-68552627 GCA_014337955.1 Aspidoscelis marmoratus
CCCTCCAACTCTACCATTCTATGATTCTATGATTCTATGATTCTATGTATCTGCTACAAACAAATGCATATCTGATATGTATCCAATACATATCCACGCTCTGAAAACATCAAATCTGACCTGAATCCACTTTTAATCTGCTGTTGATCCATGTCAAATGCAATCTGGATACATTGCAGATATGACTAGTGCTCCATTTTTCTGCACCCCAGTCTAACGAATGTCCAAACTACTCATACGAATGTCCAGAAACATTCATATTCGTACAAATATTAGTATACAAATATCGTAACATGTATGAATGTCCAAAGTTGTCCGAATAGTGAATGTTATGAATATTCGTGCACATCCCTAAAAGAAATAACTCTTAAGGTAGAAAACATGGACAGTTCTTGTTAGGTGGTTAGGAACTAGCAGCAAGCAGTGAGGAGGAGAGAAAGCTCTCTTCCCACCTCCTTTGGGGCAGAAGGCAACAGAGAGACAGAAACGCTCCAGGTGATGTCAGCTTAGCAGAGAACTGGTGGGAAGGCGGCATAGGAACTGGTAAATGCTTCAGGCAATCATGGAGTTTCTTATAGCAGTTTCAATGAAGGAGTGCAAAAGTGAAGGCAGCTACCAGCCCATAGCTTAGTGGTTTCAGGGGAGTAAGGGGACACTATGAACCAATGTCCTCTAAGTGATTCAAGAGCAAAAACAAGGGGAGGCTAGAAAACATCTGGGGCAGAATCTAGAGCTTTTATACCTAAGGATCTGCATGAGGTACAGTCTCCCATTTGATTTGAGAGGGAATATTTGGCTTTGTGCCAAGTCCCCACCAACACCTGAGCACCTTGTTGCATGTTCATGAGTGAAGAGAACCCCCCATCATCTCCCTTGCCCCTCTCCACCCCCTCTAACCTCTTGCTGCTACTGCCACCATCACCATGCCCTCTTCACAGATTTCCTGCAATTCATAGATGGGGAGGCTTCTCCAGCTGCGCTTGCATCTCCAGAAGACCTATTTGAGCCTCTGACAAGGGCGCAGAAGTGGCCAGTTTCAGGCATGGGGGCACTGCTGAGGGGCCAAGAGGCTCAGGGTGAGTAGATCTGGCTGTTGTTGAAGCCTCTGCCAAGGCTGGATACATGTGATTTGTGGGCAAAGGGGGGGGGTATGAATGTAGGCCCTTTTTGATTTGTCATCAAATCATTGAATTGCAAATGTGATATTTTTCACCCATCCCTATTTATATCCTTTCTCTGTCTTGACAGCACCCAGGATTCCAGGATAGCCAAAGAAGGGAAGAATTCAGAAAATATTGGGAAATTTCAATAGAAGGGGCACAGAAAGAGTCACATAGACAAGGTTACATTTGGTCAGTCCTGTTAAGTCAAACAGCATATAGATAACAGAAGATGAAAAAGTGCATATGCTCTGAATCAAACCTAGCCTAATTTTGACAATAGAATTTATCCTGATATTTTGAGATGCCACTTTGAATAATCCAAGCAAAACAATGTTGCAGTTTTAATCCATTTGGAAGCCAAATAAGATTGATTAAGATTCACCAGTTTTCTAAAGTGCTAACTAAGCAACTACCAGAGAGGTAAGACTTGTTTTCATTCTAGGCATTAATTGTTTGATGGGATTAATGTACCTAGTAATTCTAGTAATTTCACATTAGTAAGGCTTCAGTGTTTCAACTAGCTTTTACATTTCTGATTGCAATCAGATAACAATTGCTTTTACTGAATACAGAGCATTGTAGGCAAGGAAGGTTGGTGAAAACTGCTTGTCTTTTACAAAATGGATCTTTCCCCCATAATGGTTTTGTTGCCATCCTGGGTCCATGGATGCCATGTTTTGGGTCCTGTATAAGTTTGCAGGTTTGCAGGTAGGGTGGCACAGCTTGCCTGGGCATGTGGCTTCTCTTCTACTTTCATTTAAACAGACTACGTGAATATGCAAGCAGTCAGGGCAAAGCAGAAGACTGAAGCCTAATGTGAAAGGAACTTATCACAGTTATAGAGTTATGGGAAGCAAAACTTCATCTTTAGTTGTCTAACCAACAGTCAGCAACACCATATAAAATTGCAATGCTTATTGTTTATTTCTCCATCAAAGCAATTGTACAATCAAAGCAATTATAGCAATATACTTGATTAAGGAACTATTCCTTTGAATAGTCTTTTATATATTTTAAATTCCTTAAGATTAGGATATATCGGACTTGCCCATTTTCTAATAAAATCTGGTCCCTTTGAAAATGTAGATGGATTCCTGACAGAGCCAAATATATTCTTAATGAGAGATCTTAATGCAAGTATTCATGGAGATTTCAAACTCTGATTTTTTTAAAAAATCTGCCTATCAAATTTTATTTTCTATAGCTGCTAATTTTCTATAAATGCTCTTTAATTTAAAGGAAATTATAAATTACTGGTGTACTAATTTTCTTAGAAACCATGTTCCTTGGAAATAGTTCCAGTGTCTACTGGAATTAGAAAGTTTGCAGTGACATACTATCAGTTCTAACAATTTTCACAATGTTAAAATAAATTATGCCACTGTGTGTTTCATGTGTTCAACATGACTGCCTTTCTAAGGCATGGAATAAAAAAAGTTTCTGCTTATTTGCAAGCAAATGTTTGAGCAATGCTGAATGGTTTTCCTTTTATATGAATTTCTGTAAGCAGAGTAAAAAAATCTGTTTCCAAAGAGTTTCAATTTCTGTTCCAGTTTTGCACACATTACTGGTGTACAAAGCTCAGTACACTAACTGGATCACGCACATGTGTAAATGGTTATTTTCTTGACCCACCCAATTTTCTTTAATTTTACAATTCTGTTTTTACCCTTTTTTAAAACCTTTGTTTATGCAAACCACTTCAAATTCTTTAATGAAAAGTAGTATATGACTATTTTAAATAAGTACTAATAAACAGACAAAAAATCATTCATTTACAGTTCATGTATTCGCTGGAACCTAAAGTTATAATTCCTTAGGTATAAATTTTGTGCCTACAAATGGAAACTAAAGATTTTTTAAAAAGAACTTTTATAAATAATTAATGAAAATATTGCTTGGTTTAACATGTCCATCAATGCAGCATATATCTATGCTTATCATGAGGTTTGGCAAACATAATAATTTACTTATTGATCTTTGCTGATGAAGAATATTCTCAACACTTCTCCTTAAGAACTATCTACATGGCTGTTCTGGATGGTTGGTTAGAGAAATACATGCTTTCCTCTTTTAGCACCCCAGCCTTAAACTTTGGCAGAAGTAACCTGCCTGTAAGTCACTCTGGACTTGTTGCTTTGCTAGGGAAAGTTGGTTCCTGTCCACTGCTTTGATGCATGGGGCAACTATGAGGCAACTGTATGCCCAAGTATGCATCTGCAATCACTGCTGAAAACTGAAAATGTGTAGGGCCACTGCCTGATCTTCTGATTCCTAGCAATGATTGCTGACTCATATTGGTTTGCAGCATATGGTGTTTTCCTGCGTTTGTGTCACCTTGGGGGCTCAAGGTGGCATGGGGTATAGCCAGCATGTCTTTACCCCCTCCGGAGGGTGGAGGAATGACAGTTTGCATAAATGGTATCCCATCATTGGAGACAAACTAGTAAATCCAAAATAAGCTAATGGCATACTTTCTTCTTTGGCTTAGCTTCTAAGAATTTATTGTAAGTTGGCAGAACAGATGGTGTAAAAGTATTAGGATATTAATCAAATCCACTAATACCATGCAGATGTCTTTGTTCTATTATAGGATATTTCTGCAAAAATAGAGGACATTAAACAAAAACTGCCTGATCTTTATTTTAAAAAGTTAGTTCTTTTTAAAAACCAGAGTGGGGGGTGGGGATTCCCTGTAACTTAATAATTTTACAGTGGTAATTCTTTGCTTCCTGAGTTCTTGGCCATATAGCAGTCTGGCTGTGGGCATAACTGATGAGTTGTGTGTGAACTCAGAATCATAGGAGTATCCCCAAACTACGCAACTGTTACTTTCAGGGTAGCACAACCCCTCTTAAGGATGTCTTCATCCTTCATGAACTTGAAAATCCTTGACATATTCTATGGATGCACCTTCATTTTAAACTTTCTTCAGTCCATCTTCTGATCACAATGCTCAGACCTTTTCATTTCTATCTTTCCATCCTAGAAAGTCCAAATGGAGGGTGGAAAGTCCACAAAGAAAATAGAAATGAAAAAGTGTAAGCATCGCAATCAGAAGATCGACTGAAGAAGTTTTAAAATGAAGGTGTTACCATGACCATAGAGTACCTCCATCCTCTCTGGATTTGGTCTCTATTTGTTGGTTCATCTCCTGCTCATTATAGCAGGTCAAGCAACTGAATGGTCTTTTCTGATCATCAAGTGCTGATGGTACCACACTCCATATCGCTTGAGAATTCATATAGATCTTTAAAAACATAGGGGATAAAATCCATAGCTTAATTTGTAGGGAGCATTTCAGGAAGGGGGAACCTACAGCAATGTCACAGTTGTTTTGACAAAAAATCACTGCACTTGGCTAAAATTTTATCTATGCAAAGGCCTGCAAGAGCAGCTGGTTCTTAAAAGAAACTAGTTTGACAACCTGAGAAAGATAAAAGGGCTGGAAAAGGAAAGAAACATGAAGGTGCTGGTTGCTGTGGAGACATGAAAAAGGTCTGTCAGTTTCCTAGAAATTTAATTTAAAAAAAAATATTATTGTAATTTTTAAAAAATTTATAACATTTATGACAAATATGATAAATACAGCAAATTTCAGAAATAATAATAAAAATACAATAACAACAACTAAGAAACAGTGCACTCAGGAAACAGTGGATTGACTTGTGATATTCATTCCTAACCAATATTTTAGCGGATTGTAACTTAGAATGATTATATTTTTGTTTCTAGGGATATAATTTATGAAAACATTCCATACTGTGTGAAAAGATGGTGCATCATTAAATTCTTTCATTTTTCTCAGTGTCTGGCCATCCCACCTCCTGCAGGAGTACAGATCTCCAGAGGCACCCAGCCCCAACACCAGCATGGATGAGGGGAGGGAAGCTCAGGGATCGGCTATCCCACCTGCTTTATAAATGTCTTTATTATCATGTAATGTATTATTTTTATTCCACAATGTATTATTTATTATATTATATTATGTGATGTATTATTTGTTGCTTTATTTTTTCTGTATTCGGTAAACTACCTTGGGCAAAAAAAATTCTTTGATTTAACCTGTTGATTATAGGTTTGTTGTTCCGCCCTTTGGTGGAAAGGGTGTTATAAATAAACATTATTATTATTAATAATAATTGGTATTCAATACAATCTAGCGTTGCTGTATTCTACATAACAGTATACCAATCTTCAATTGTTGGTACAATTGTTGTACAATTTTGTTGCTTTTTTTTGTTTAGCATCTAATAACATTTAAATTTAAGACATGTTTTAATTCTGGTTTGAAACAGTGGGGAGCACAAAGAAGAAAAAGATTTATACATGTTAGATAGTTTTGGAACTTTATGATCCAAATTGCATTCTGTTTTGTTCTCTCTCTCTCTCGATGCTATGTTAGCACCTAAGTTTTAATCCAGCTTCAACCCACTTTCAGAGTTCAACACTCTAATCTTTAATTTAGCCTTTAATTAAGTTTTAATTTTTATTTAATTTTAGATATACTACAGTGTTAATGTTGTTTGCCTTAGCCCCACCAGAAGGCTCTCCTGCAGCCACGGCCAGGCTCTGTTAAGGCAGCAACTCAGAACACTGGCAGCGGCAAGAGTAGGAGGCTGAAGCAGCTTGTGCTGCTGCTGCTAGCCTCACCTGGCCCTGGCTGGGGAACAAGAAGAAGGTGACGAGGCTTCCTGGGCCAGGACTCTCTGCCTGCCCTGCCTGCACTCTCTCACCGTGCCATCCACGAAAGTAGAATGTGATAGAAAGGGAAAAGCCCCCCCCCCAATATATCTGTAGACCAATTAACTGTAGACCAATTAAAGCAATGTATTTTATGACTGAGAAGCTTTCAACATGAGAATCTGGATTTTCTCACCAAACCCCATACCACCAAACCTATTCCTCCTAGGAATAATATTATTTGAGGGATTTTATTCCACTTTTTAATATGCTCTTGTCAGAACAACTCTATAAATAGCTATAGTGAACTAAGCACACAAAAAGCATTAGAGGAACATTTTTATTGATCAGCTTTTATTCTGGAGAACTTTGCAAGGGTTAGTTTATTGTTCACAGTTTATTTTCCATGAGTTGAAATGGTGGGCCAAGGAAGGCAAAGAAATGGCTTAAAGGAATCGATGGATTATGCCTTTTGTGTTCTGCTCTTTGTGGCGTGTGTGCCTGCAGGGCCAATTTGGCCATAAAACTGGATGGGCTAGACACCTGAGGTGCCAAATTAAGGAACAACCAGACACATCTTTAAAAAGTTGTGGAGGAAAAGACAGTCCTTTCCCAGCTGCATAATAAAAGTATCTTCCATATTGTTCATCAGAAGTGTGGCTACAGCCTACAAGGTTTCTCTTATGTTCTTATGTTCTAAATGTAGACCCCCTCCTCCTTTGATTTACATGTAAAGATTCAAAGCTGTGGATTCATATGCAAATTCAGAGCTGATGAGTACACTTGGCACATCTCTACACCATTCCATTGCCTTTAAAAAAGTATGTCTGTATGTGCTTGGGTTTCTGCTCCTAAGAACAGAATCACTGAAATCACCTTTCCACCTTGAACTTTGTGCTACTTCTCTGTTGCTGAGGTCTGGGGTCACTCCATTTTGAACTACCCGGTAGGAGATGGTACATTTATATGACTTCTGAGTGTTTAATCCTCCATTTATGGTGTCTCACTTTGGTTGTTACAGCTGATTATTAGGGAGGTTTGTGGACCCTCTGTGCTTGCCGTACCTGCATCTAACTGCTGGAAGACTTCTGACAACTCAATGTGAATTAAGTCTTCTTTCAGTGCTACTAAAATTGGCTGTAGCCCCCTTCTTGTATGTGTTTCTGTTGCTTGTGCTTTAGCAACATCTTAACAATCTAGACCCAGAGAAAACCCACAGGAAAGGTATATATATTCCTGCTCCCACCCCCAGTTCTTGTTTTTCTCTGTTCTTTTAAACTCCATTTTGTTCAAACTTTCCTTTCACCTGCATTCTCCTTTCACCACGCAAATGATTAAGAACCAGCTCCTTCTTTAACAAACAATCACCCACTTTATTTCGGGATCACAAATTATGTGAGGTAGTGTGCAGGAGCAACTGTTAAATCAAACTGTCAGGTCATGGGGTACATGTTCATTACAGTGAGGGGCAATGACCTCTGGTGTCACATCTCCCCAGCTGTTAGACTGGGTTCAAGTAGACCTTATATTACCACAGATCACTGCTGATCTGCTCTTAGCAAAAGGTTTTGATTGATTAAAAGATCCTCATGGATAACAAACCCAGTTGAGCCCTCTTTTCTGTTTCTCTGTCTTGCTTCTAACTTGAGTACTGGGACCTTTGAATTCTTTTTGCTACAGTTACAGTAGAAAGTCCTGCAAGTGACACAAGTTTCCGTTTGTTTTCTTCTTGTTTTTTGAACTGCGCTATTATTTTACTAATTTATCCAACTTTGACAATTGTTGGAATTTGCTGTGTGTAATAAAGTTATTTCCAATGTTGTCTTTTGTATTTAATAGGGATGTGCATGAATATTCGTAACATTCATTATTTGCACAAATTTGGATATTCATATATGAATCAAATGTTACAATATTTGTACATTGACATTTGTACAAATACGAATGTTCCAGACATTTGTATGAATAGTTTCGACATTCATTAAACTGGGGAGGTGGGAAAAGTGGCTGCACCAGTCACACCTGCAGTGGATCTAGAGTGCATTTGACATGGATTGAGAGCATATTAAACGTGGATTCAGGTTGAATTTGACGCTTTCAATGTGGATTTGTTACAGATTCGAATTGGATACGTATTCATTCATATGCAATACATGTTCGTTCATATTGATACGTATTTATTTGTATCTGATATTCAAATGAATATATACAAATACTTTCATATTGAATAGAATTTTACCACGTTCAAAAGTGTCTATTCCTATGAATACATATTTTTTAACATTTGATTTGTTACAAATCGAGTGTCAAAAATGCATTCATGCACACCCCTAGTATTTAATGAGCCAAACCTTGTCTGGAAATAATAATAATTAATCCTGCTTGCGTGGACCCTGTTAAACGTGTGTACAGAGCAGTTCCCATAACATTGCATAACATTGAAGCCACTTTAGTGTAGCTTTATCTTTTCTGCATGTGTGTTCACCCTTGGCCACTGCACTGAACTACACCGACTTTGTAACACAAGGTAAAAGCAATTGTCAAGAGGTCTAAGCAACAAATGGAGTTCTCCTTTGTTCCCAGATGTGGAATATATTTTCTTGATACAATAGTATACACAGAGTGCAATAAAATGAGCCATCATCAGATATACATTTATTTTCATTGAAGGGCATGCTGTGCTAATAAACAATTTCACTTTTTCTCCCCGTTTATTTTATTTTAGCCTGGAGCACTTTCCCTACATTTGGACAGATAATGAACTTCAGAAGCAAACAGGTAGCATTTTGATTTAGAAAATGTGGATGTTACAGATGTATGCGTGGAGGAGGAGAAAGAAATGGCTCTGCAGTTGAGACCCTTGGGACAGTTTCCATGTATCTCTTCCTTATATTCACAATGCCAGTTTAGGAGCATCCAGTAATATTGTGAAAGGACAATTTCTGTCAAGTGACAATCTGACTTCCTGTCTTTCATTAATACCTTAACACAAGTGGTAGGCAGGGTGTGCTGTTGTTACAATAGCCCACCAGCCACCCTCAGACCCCATTCTAGGAAATCACAAATACAGAGTTCTGCCAGAAAGCAGGTTCTTTTGTTTATTGACCCAATAGCAGAAGACAGGGAATGTAGGCAAGACAAGAATATTTCTAGTATTGATATCTGGTTCCCATGGGCTAGGCACCCAAAGCCAAGGCCACAGAAGGCATCTAAGGTGGTCTCCAAGGAAACACAGGATCTAGCAGGCAGGAAAAGAGAGAAGGTAAGAACAACGTATGGCAGGGTGGTGGCTCTCACATCAGTGCAGAGATGGGGTGGAGTCACAATTTATTCCCACTCATGACTCCCACATATCAACTTTTTCTGATTGACACATAGGTTCACTTGAGAGTTTATGTGAGATTTTCATTTCAATTTTTTAAAATTTCTAGACAGGAAACCATTTGGTTGATCTTTGTTGTTTATTAACATAATCTATTCATGAGCCCAAGGATAGCTTGCAGACGTCCTTACGAAGTAATCAATTTAGATATAAATCAATTTTAAGATAAAACTGTTGAGTATTGATTTGCACAAAATAACTTCTTGCCCTTGTCATATTTACTGAAGTACCACATGCAGAATACACAAATGGAGCACAAACATCTCTTCAAATCAACTACGAATATTTAAACTTAGTGTTACAGAGACTAGACAATGTTGAAAGCAACTGGTCATTGGCTAGCTGACTGGACATTAAATGGGTTGGGTGGACAGGAATACATGGGTGTCAGGTAAGCAAGGACAGGCAATGAAACATGCAATGTTGTGTTTTTGAGATCTTCTCCTTTTCTTACTCCAGTTACGAACCAATTTAGATGAGAATCAGCTTTGCATGCTTCAGTGCACCACACAGTCATTGTGGTACCTATCTTCCACAGCTCCACTATTGTTGTTTCAATTGTCACCTGTACAGGAATGTGAGCACATTAGTGAGATCCAAGGAAGGAAGGAAGTATTGAGCAAATAGGGTTCAACTTGTCCAAGTGAATCCCATGAGCTTCAAGGCAATGCGATGTGCGTGATCTGGCTGAGTGCTCTCAGTACAGACAGTGTTGACCTCATCCATGCCTCCTTGCAGTCTGGATACATTTTCCAGGCTATTCTAGATTATTTTAGGGTGATCTGGATTAATAACAGGTAAAGGGGCTATACTTCTATGAGATTAATTACAACTGCAGAAGATAATGGTGGACAAAAACAATGTAGTCAATACTATTTCTTTTTAAGGCAAATAATAAATGGCTTTAGGATTATTGCTAAAGTCAGTGGTAGATCAGCTACTGGGGTCTGCCATGCCACAGAGATAGGGCAAGACTCTGATTGGAATCCTTGGAACCAAAGTTTCTCCAGGTGAAAGAATTGTCTTTAGGATTGAAGGGTCTTTCAGCATATCATATCATCTCTGACTGTTGTCTACACTAATTAAATCTTGAGATGTGTTTAACATTTGAACTATCCAAAAGAAGGGGGGGATTGCAAGAATTGCAGGATCCAAACAAGATCTCACACTTTCCTTTCACTGTTTGGAAGCATCTTGTGTGTCTTTACAGGAAGGAAGGAAAGGGGGAAGTGCAGGAGAACGGCAGATGTATAATAGAGAAAATTCAAGAATACCACTGACTCACTCTCCTGCCTCCTGAGTCTTGTCTCCCAGCTGGCCTTACAGTCAGGATGAGGTGGAACTGTACAAATGATGTCAACCTATGTCTCAAGGAGATGCTCAAATTCCTAACATTTCTCTCATTTCCAAATTCTTCATCCTTGGTCTAGAATTACTGACATTTAAATACTAGACAGAAGGCAGATGATTATCAATGCATTTTTCCTTATCCAGCAGCACTATGTTGCAAGAAGCTGTGCTTATGGATTTCCCCAACCCCCTTCTATTTTAAATCAAACAAAATCTGTTCATATTGGCCTAAATGCAACACAGAGGTAAGTTTTTAAAACGTTCTTTAGTATGTTAAGCATGCTGGATTCAGTTTGCTATAAGGAATTGCTTTATACCTGCAAGATTTATTTTCTTCTACCTTGATATTCTAACTGCAGCTAAGTTTCAAGTGCATGTCATCCTTTATTGATTTCCAGTTTTTAAAAACCCTGCTTTATCTTAATAAATGCCTGTGAGGTTAACCAAGATATCAAAATCAAAATGCTACTAAAAGGAAGTGTCACGATGCCCAGCAATCCTGTAAGTGCCTGCCCTCTCTAGGAGTAGC
>MTQE01002208.1:68556616-68566796 GCA_014337955.1 Aspidoscelis marmoratus
ACTACGGAATTTGGCAAAATACTAATTACAAGTCGTGTAAAGTTTCACACGCCAGTCACTTTGATAAAGTCTCCTGATCCCTGTGTTGTCTGTGTACCCAGTTTCACTGAGGAAGGGACTACAGAAGGTAGTCAAACAATTGCACAGTCTCCGAGCCCTTCCATTGATCCTAAATGGTTAAAGTATAGGAGTTCAACTGAATCTACTTTTTCTTCAGATGATGATTCTGCTACTGAGGAATACTTACCTACAGATTATTCAAGTGAGGAAAGCCCAAATATTTCTGCTTTGCCTGAAGCTTGTTTGTCTCGACACTCTTCAAGAGCAACGAAAGGTGTTAAGCCAGACCGTTTCATTATAAATTTCTTTGTGGCAGCCATAAAACAGAGGCGTAAATCTATAAGGTCTATTGCTAAGCAAAGCAATGTGAGTGCATCTTTTTCTAAAGTTAAGCAAACCAAATATGTTTCTTTGCCTGTGCAAAATAAGAAGTATCTGTTAAGTTATAACACTGAGTGGAATGTTGCCAACCCTAATTTGCAAAGTTTTTTCAAGACTGCTGCTAAGTCGTCAAGGCATTTTGTTACTTAGATAAAAACTCTGTTTGGATTTCTTCAGCACATTGGAAGGGATGTCAGGATTGCTTTAAGTAAAATGTGCTTTCAGAAATCCACTCTCTTTAGGACCTTAACATTTTCTTGTTAACTAGCCTTATCTCAGCCTCAGCTGAAATGTTAATTGCGTTCACCTGCACAATGTAGTGGTGTGTGTATAATTTGGGCTATGTTTCCTTTGAGTCTTTGTTACAGTACGATAGAGCTGCTTTCGTGACACTTTGATGAATGTATACTGTAACCGTGGCTGAATCGCTGTATCTATGATTGAAGTTGTCTGTAACCTGCCTGTAAGCTGTTTGTAAGTTGTAGGCTGTTAACTGTTGTTTATTTCATGCTTTCATGCACCCATTCCTTTTCTGCGTTTGTAGTGCTTACTCCCACTCACTAGAAATTAAAGCACCTTCCTTTTTGGAATGAATACTAGTCTCTCTCTCTCTTCCTTGCAAGTGATTCCAGGAACAAGCTTCGCTGTGTAGTTGTTTTATGCTACTCTGCTAAAACTTTCTACTAGTATCTCTGACTTTATCTTATCAGAGATCTAAAAATCTTAACCTTTTGTGCCAGCTGAATACCTGTATGCTTATATCACTAAAATACTTGAAGACAGTGCCAAGTATTTGCTAGCAGGATATTATTGCTTACTAGCAGAATATTTGGCTGGTGTCTGAGTGGCCTATGATGCCAGGAGGTCTGCAAAAAAAGAAGATGCAATTTCCATGGAAAGAGCAAAAAACAAAACAAAACCCACTCAGAAATGTCCTGCCCATCTAGCCTAGCCAACCGTTGGGCATATATCCCATGGGCAGAATATATGCCCAATAACTTGCCTTGCTCAATTTTCCAGTGACTGACTTTATTTATTTATAGCATTTATAACTGCTTCTTATTTAAAAAAAAACCTCAAAGTGGTTTTTAGAACCTAATAAAGTGTCTTCTCCTTCCATGTCTCCTCTTATGGTGGCTTCATGATGATCGCTTAGTCCAAGATGCTATTTTCTGAGGACATGAGTTTGCATGCACTGTTTCAAATTAACCCTCCTCACTTGGAAGAAAAGACAATGAGCATTTTGAGTGGTGATTGAAGCACCATCCTGCACACTTCCACAAAGAAGCCACCTCCATTTTAAAAGAGCAGGGATGATCTTGGTCACAGTATTTTGGAAAAAGGGAAAAAATACCTTTCCTTATCAATTTCCCTACACTTACATAATTTTATATACATCTGTAATGCCCCTCCTCATTTTCTTCCTTTCTAAAGTAAAAAGACACACATATTGCAACCTTTTCACATAAAAGGACTTCTCTGATTCCTTGATCATTTTTATTTCCTTCTATTGGAACTTATCCTTTTTGAGATGTGGTGGTCAAAACAGTACACAGTATTCAAAGTGTGGTGGTGCTGCACTGTTTTTTTCGTTTTTTAAAATGCCTTTTAAAATCATCCCTAAAGTGATCTTGTCCTTTTTCAAAACTGATTAGAGATGTGCACAGATGCAATTTTGGGGATTCGAGTTGATTCGAATGGAATATCCAAAGATTCAAATTGATTTGAATGGTTAAAATTTGAATGTATTCACATTGAATTTGAATCATTTAATGCATTTGTATGCATCTCATTTTTATCCTGTATGCATCCCGTTTTCATCCTATATGGGTACGAATAAAATATCTATGGATATATACATAACCTGTACATATCCGTACATGTACGAATGTCCAAATAATTCATATGAATGATTCAAAATATTCAAAAATTCATTTGAATGTTAAATTCAAATTTAGAGACATTTGATTCAAATTTGAATACCCAAATTTGACCAGATTTTGAATGTTTCAAATATTCATGCACATCCCTAAAACTGGTGCACAGTTTATTGATATTTACCTTGAATTATATTATTATGTCATTGTTTACTGTCTACTATTTTTTTTCTGGTTAGCCACAGACTGTTAGATTCCGTCTGTCCATAAATAAGGATAGGTAGGTTGGGAGACAATTATTATTTTTGCTTCCACTACTGTTGAACTGCGCCTGTTATTCTCATGCTCAGTCAGTTAACATGCAGGGAGTTCTTTATAGTGTTAATACAGTTTAAACCTCTATGAAAGGGATGTGTGTTAAAGGGAGTAGATGGCTAGATTTCTGCCAGTCAGGAGACTGTTAAAGGCCCACGGCCCAGACTATAAGGCTAGACATTCTAATGCTCCATATCATGAAGATTACAGTGTACATTGTTTGTGGCAACAATCACACAGATCACTGTTGTCTGAGCTACAGCCATTGTGAAAAAGAGTTTATTTATAGCTTTTTCTTACCAGTAGCAATAAAAAAGAAAAAGATACAGCAGACAAATGAATTCAGTCTCCAAAGATTAGACAGGAATTGAAAACTGCATTGCAGCTTCTCTCTTCCACTCAGAAATTTACTCTGTGTGTGTGTGCGCATGCACACGCGGGGGTGCATATTTGTTCACCAAACTAGGCAGAAGCTACAATTTTCAAAGCAATTATCGGGGAGCTATTCAGAAAGGTTCCACAGACTTTCTATAAGATTACTTCAAAACAACACAGAGAACATTACCGATCTACTTATTCTAGAATAGTAACCCTACTAAATTCCATCAAAACACTGTAATATAAAGGGGGCATGAAGGTCATATGTGTAAGTATGAGATAATCTAGAAAATTCAATATGTTGGCCGACAAAAGTTTCTGCATCTCTGCAGAAAACTGTGAGCTGAGAAAGAAAGTAGGTCTGCATGGAGCAACTCAGTCACCCATACACTGAGCTGTATGTGCTTAGTCATGTGGAACAGGACAGAACAATGCAGTATACTCAAGAAAAAAATCACAGAACAAAATAAAGGTGCCTGGCCAAAGCCTGCTGCTGTCATTTTACTTGCTGCTTTTCTTCCTCCTTTGCCCTAGCAAAATATCTATAGCCCTTTCTGCACTGGGTCTTATTCTGATTTATATCTTGAACTAGGGACCTGCGTCCTCATGATGTCGCAAACTACAGCAGACTGAGCTGAGGGCCTTCACTAACGTATGGATGGCAGGTCCTTATTCTGAGATATAATCTGGAATAAGGTCCAGTGCAGAAGGAGAGAACTTTGCACCATCTCTTGGCTCCAGTTTTTCACTTCTAATCAAGCTAGTGTGTGATTGGAACACATTAATTAACAATTGAAGGGCCTTTCTGCACTGGCCACTTAATACCCATTAAGCACACATTTAAAACACTTGCGAAATTCCTGTCCGCACTGCAGCACCATTAGAGACACTTCAGGGAGTCTGCTTCCGCATTGACTCCCACGAGATGTGTCTCTAATGTGTGCTAAGAGGTCCTTAAATCGGTTTCCCAGAAGACCTGATTGGAGGTAGCCTTAATGGGTACTTAATTCATCCTTGTGCAGTAAATCCGCATCCATGTAGGATGCTTCTGCACAAGGATGGGGGAACTAAATGGGCCCTCCCCCCCGGCCTCCTTGATTGGCTCCTCTGGGGCCAGCCATGGAGAACCGGGGGCCTCCTTTCTCTGGGCTCCCCCTCACCCCAGAAGCCACAATCACGGCTTCTTGAGCCAGGGGGGGCTTCACCCTACCCATCCCGGGGCAGGTGCATGTGATCCCCTCCTTACCTGCAGACAGCCAGGCCGATTCTGGCTGCTGGGGCCCGGCGTGCTTTGCGCATGCATGCAGTGGGCCTCCCCATTGGCCAGCCACGCACCTGGCTTCAGCAGGCCCTCTGCACAGGCACACGTGGCTGGCCAATGGGGAGGTGCACTGCGTGCATGCGCGAAGCACATCTTGTAGTATTATCTTGTAGTATTTAGTCACTGTCTGGTGGACTGGAACAGTGTTTTTATAGAACATGGGCTGCTTCTCATTAAATTACTGCAGTGGCATCCCTTTCAAAGGATAGAAAGACAGAATTTTCAGGCTTTGCAGAAAAGATTCTATTCTCAATAAAAGCTTAATTGTGGATTTATCAATCCACATTTCAGTTGCTGATTGAACCATCTCTTTTTAATAACTGGAACTTGTATGTCTGAGAGGAGCTGGACCTGCATAGGTAGTCTCCCCCCAACAACATCAGAGACAGGTCAGATAGCTCAACATGGCTTTTGCTTGCCTCCCACAAAGCTGCACCATTGGGCATCTGACCTCCCCTGGGCAGTGGCTGTTATGCAGCCCACGATGGCTGAATTCACACTTAGGCCTCTGGTATGCAACTAGGACAGCTCTGGTAGAGATATTCTGTACCAGAGCTGTCCTCATTGCATATCAGAGGCCTAAGTGCAAATTGAGCCCATGTCTCACATCTCTGTAATAGTTAACTTCCATTAATCTGTTGGTCTGTCTCTTCAAAAGGCCTAAGTGAATTCATTCCCACTCTCTTTACCTGAACTTGTCTCCCAGTTTCAAGAATGGACATTATAGCTCACTCATGTTCTCTTACTACTAGCTGCTTGGAATCAAATAACATCAAGGTCAAATATATTCTGGAGTACCATTCCTGGCTTTAACCACAATAAAAATTGCAATCTGGGGACTTGTTCACACTTAGCGTAATGGAGTGGTTCTGAACACTCCAGGGGAGGTCTGTCTGTGCTCTGTGCCACTGCCCGGGAGCATCCAGGAGCTCCCTACAGCTTCCTTAATCTTCTGTAGCTGTGGGCAAATAAAAACCTGCCCACAATTTCATCAGGAGCAGTTGGTAAGCTCCCAGTCACAGCACTTGTACTCTCCTCCAAGTGCAAATGCAGTGAGGGGGATGGCCGGACAGCTGTGCAGTCACCGGCCATGGGCTGATTTCCATGACCAAGTCCTTGTGTGTGCTGTATGTTGCCGTGCCCATTGCTGTGGCAATCTGGCTGGGCCAGACCAGACTGAGCCATCTGCACTTTAAGCGCTAGTGATGTGCTTAGGGACTGCACCAGCACTTGAAGTGCAGATGCCTCCCTCTTCACCTGATCTTAACCTCAGTGGGATAGTACTGTTATACCATCCCACTGAGTTAAGTGCAAAGATTCCCTGGTATACTTGGTATACACAATTGCTAACCCTCTGCACCTTTCTCTCTCTCCGTGTTCTCTTCTTTGCCTTTAATCTTAGAAAATACTATTTGCTTCTATGTAGCCTCACACTTTTATTTGTCCCTTGTTTTTCTGAAAATCTGATCACATTACAGATTGTTCCAACTTTCTATAGTTTTCATAAAGCCCTCAATTTCTCAGAAATACAAAGCACTTATGAGTGTTCAATATCTTGGCACTCAATTCTTATAATTGTACTGAGCAGCAGCACAAATACATGTCACTGACACAGCTCTGTAAAGAGACCGAAATTAAACTTCATAGGATTGATATGATTTTTGTTGGTGCTTTACCCATCAGAAAGAGATGAGTGGGTGAAGGTGGCTTAGTGGATAAGAGAGTCACAGTGGTGGAAATCGCAGAATTCATACCTATTTTCTTACCAGAGCTTGAGAATAAAATAAGGCTCATTATGTTCTCCTGTTCCCATTGTTCACAATTTACATTCAGCAGCAGCAGAAATGGCTCATTTTAAAGGTTGTGTTAAGTAATAGATTCAGGGAGTAGTGTTAACAATGGCAGAAAGTAGACGTTACATAAAAGTTGTAGAAAGTGCCATTTTGTGCATTGAGCTTGAGAACAAACATCTGTCTGGGCTAAGGACTGATATTAACACTACTCCTTAGTGGGGGAGGATTTAGCTGAACAGGAGAAGAGCTTCAGGCAGGATGCATTTGTTTGCTTGTTTATTATTTGCATTTATATCCTACCTTATTACCCTGAAGCCTTAGAATGGGCCACAACAGTCAAAACCCATGAAGCTAAATTTAGAACAACTGAAAATAATTTTTAAAAGTACAGTCCCAGGAAGAGAAAACATTGGTAAAGAGGTACACCTGCACCATATGCTGAACAATAGCTTTTGCATGAAGGGCTGCTGCAACTGTACAAGGAGGGCAAGGATGTCGTCTGAGCACTGGGGCAGAGACTTAGGAACGTCAAGTTCCTCTCTTAAACCTCCTGAAGCCACAAGGGAAGAGGGGTTGGCACAATGGAGACATGTCCTAATATACAGAGACAGTTCAGCAGTCCTGCCCTTCAGCAGCCATTAGGCTTGTGCAAAAATGCAGTTCATACAAAATAAGCCACAGAGAAGCACAGGAGAGCCAGGTGCTGACAATGCTGGGCTCTTTGCTGTACCTATAGCCTACTCTGGAGCACGTAAACCCTGTGTAAATGGTATGAAGAACTCATCTCTCCATCGGCAAGGCCACGGCAAGGTGTGCTAAGATCCTCTCAGCCTATTATGGCAGGGATGTCATGTGGATGACAGTGTAGGTGAGCCAGTTTGGTCTTCTGATTAGCATGCCAGACTCATATCACGTAGCCATGGGATTTGATTCTGTGATGCTCCACAAAGCCAGCTGGGTGACCTTGGGCTAGTTACAGCCCTCTTTCTGAGCTCTCACAGCCCCACCTACATCACATGGTGTTTGTTGTGGGGAGGTGAACACAGAAGCCTCTGTCAGCCACTTTGAATCCCTTTAAATGGTTGAGAAAAGTGGGGTAGAAAAGCCAAGTATCCTCCTTCTCCCTACTCCATTTCCACAGTGCTTACCTGCACATTACCTGGCTGTCACAGGCCACAGTTACACCCTTACTTTAATTCTTCTTCAGCCTGAATTCCAGCCCATTTGGTTACATCTTTAAATGACAAGCCAGTTTTTTTCTGGATTTTCCTCCCTCTATTTGGGTTTTCCTTCATTTGGGCCAACACAGCATTAAAGTTTTAATCCCTTTCCAGGAAGCTCCCCAGCTGCCCAGAAAATAATACCTATACAAGCCTCTGCTCCGAGTCTTGCCCATCTCTTCTCCCCCTTACCCCTTAGTCCTTCCTTTGCCTCCCTGCTCCCCTGGCTGTGATTCCCTTTGCTCTGTTGTCAGATCTGCCTCCTTGCCTCCCCTTGCTGTGATTCCCTTTGACAGCAGCAGGAAGGTGTGAGCAAGCTGTTCCAGGCCAAAAATGGCTTGGATTCGGCTGCCTTCCTGATATGGATTTAAATTCTATGGTGTAACCGTAGCCATAGAGGCTAGATGTGTTGCTTGCAGTACCCAACAATCCTCAGCCTCTCTACATGTTTTGATTGCTTTATTCTCAGCAAAGCTTCCTCCTGACCCATTTCCCCTCTTTGCCTATCACTGACAGCCACAGGGCAAGACGGTTCTGGAGTCCAATCAGGCATTTCATACCCTGTAGATAAGATAGAATACAAAAAAAATATATTGATGGCAAAGCACTGATGATGTGGTGTGACAGCACATAGATTAATAACTGAGTAGATAATACAAGGAAAGGGAAAGGAGAATAGCAAATATTTATATATTCAAAGCATTGGAAAAAACTCAGTGTGATTTACAATAGGAGAACAGGGAAAAAGTGGACAGTCATTCAGGCTACATCCAGATGTCAGTTCAAACAAACAACAAACCCTGATACACTCATTCATCAAAAGGATGATCAGAAGCTACTTCTTTCTTTTTCTTTCTTAGGTTTTTTATATTTTACATCTATCAGGTAGTACAGTTTACAAACTTGTAATTAAAAAAAAGGGGGACAGTCTGATGCTTCCCTTTTTGATATCTTTTAGAGGCACCTTCATGCTTACAGATTGCATGTGAGCATACTTCTAGGTAGCTAAATATTCCAGATAATGGAACACTTCACTAATCAATAAATATTTTATTTTAATTATATGAGTTACACTGACAAATGCAGTGGGGGTGTAAATAATAAGTAAAAAAAGTACCATTTAAGAATTAATTGATACAGTTCTGTCCCTCTTAAGCACATGTAGAAATGGATCTGAATAAAAATTCTGGTATCATCTGATAACCAAAACAAGTCTCCCCCCCCCCTTTTAAAACAATATCAGTATTATTACCAATTACTAGACTGCTGTTATTGACCCTGGGAGTGAAATCTTATTGTTGTTATCTATTAAGCAAGCCATTCACTAGTCCTTTTTTAAAAACTAAAAGCATGTGAACAGTTATATGTCTAACCAATTTATTCTTATTACAGACTGAAAACAATTAGAGCTAATTAGAACAAGTTATTCAAGTCATCAGGACTCATCAGATTGAAAAAAGCCCCAAATTGCTGTGAGATTATTACAAGGAGAGAGTTAATACCCTCAACAAAACAAAGTGTGTGTGTGTGTGGGAGAATATCAGCAGTCATTTTAAGAAGTCTTTAGCATAGCTGACAGTTGTATTTAACAAAGGTAAAACATTGATAAATAATATGGAGCATTGTTGCCTGGAGCATTTGTTCTCTAAACATTCACACAGCATTGGAACATAAAACATTAGGTTTTTTTTCATTGAAAAGACATCTTAAACTTCTTGAAGTCACTGATTTCATAACAAAATGCTCTTTCAGAGTTATGTATGGTAAACCAGCAAGGTACTGAAGCATTGATAATGCACCTGAAGACATGTTTACTTTATGTAATAGCAACATTGTTCAATTTACAAAGCACTTTTCATAATAAAATGCATTTACAGACCAAACTTTAACAGTGGCAGTGAATATGCTACCTGTTTGCCAGCTTGCTCTCTTTAACTGAGCAGGTCGTGACTGAAATCTTTGAGCCAGCTAAGAGACCACAGAATGTGACAGCAAAGTGTTGCGCTGACAGTGAAAAGCATGAGGTGACATGTTTTACTGAAGACTCACAGGAATTTCTTGAAAGGCATAGCTAATCCTTTTTTAGTTGAGTGTTGATGAGGCCTCCAGGAAATTGGTTTTCAAAGGCCGTGTGCCCAAGCAAGCCGTTTGGCTCTGATTGGGCACGCATGTGACTGGGTGCGGGACTGAGAGCGAATCATGTCCATCCCCATGCCATTCCCAGTAATGTGGGCTGGGTGTGGATTCAGCTGTCCCCATGCATACCGTGCCAAATGCCGGCACGGGGGAGCAGAGCCATCACCTCTCCACCCCTTCTCTCCTCACTGGAAGTCGAATTGACATCACCCAACCCCTGTGCCACCCTCTGCAAATGCCACATCCCCCCCCCCTTAGCGGCACAGAAGCCAGGACTGAAATGAAAAAAAATTTTTAAAACCCAAAGTCATCATGAGGTTTGGTGGCAGTTGAGTGGTTGTGCAGTTTTGTGCACCTCTGCTCCACCCAGAACCGTGAGAACACCTGGTAAGCTTAAAATGGAAAAAAAATCAAGCCATTATCATGTCTGCCTTGGTGATCAGGAAACAGGGGTGGATTATTTTCCATGTAAAAGGGAGAAAAAGCAAGCCATTATCTTGCCTTGGTGATTGGGAAACAGGGGGTGGAATACTTTTATAAAATAGTCTCATGGGGCAGTGAAGGCTATTTGCCCCCCTCATTGTTTCTGCTTTAACACCATTTACTCCCAAAAAATCTCAGTGGTTGCAATCTCTAATGCATAGGGCAAGAACAGCAAGCACAGGACATGAAACCCCACCTCCCACTGATGCGAGTGCC
>MTQE01002208.1:68568661-68586402 GCA_014337955.1 Aspidoscelis marmoratus
TTCAGATTTTAAACGATGAATCCATTTGAGTTCCAATGTTTATAATTGTTTTATGTTCTTAATATTGGATGTCCCATCTATGCACCAGAATTTGAATGAATCAAAAGAATGATGTTTTTCCAGAAAATGTTTAACCAAAGGGGCTTCTATTTTATGATTTTTGATACAACTTCTGTGTTCAATTATAAGAGTTCTAATCATTATACTTGTCATACCCACATAGTTTAGTTTGCAAGGACATTCAATTATGTAAATGACATTTTTACTTGCACATGTGAACATTTTGTATATTTCATAACTTCTGCCATCAGAAGGAAAACCTGAATAGATGGAGGAAAATCCAGAAAAAAAATGGTTTAGCTGGAATTTGGGCTGAAGAAGAATTAAAGTAAAGGTGTAACCATGGCCTCAGGGAGGGAGCCCTTTTTACTTGTTCTGATCAAAGCCAAGGTGTCCCTGGCTTTGATCTCAGCAGGAGGGGAGGACTGCCCTTAGTGTCAGGTTCACAACAGGTCAGGAAATGGGACACAGAAAATGGGCCCCATGGGTCAGGTTAGGGGAAGGAACTTCCACCAGTTCTCACACATGGTAGGTACTATTTAATAAGGTTGAGGTTAGAAGGTTAACCTCCATTGCTCTATAGGCACCATTTGCACTTTGGTGGGACTATAAAATTCCAAGTCCCCTAATTTCCCTAACAATCTTTTAGAACAATTCTTCCAAATGTAACGGATCTAGAGGTGGGATATTTAATTCACTGTTACCGAATAAATGGGGAAATAAAGAAGAGAAATGTGGAGGAAACAAAGTGGCGCCTTGTTCTTGTCCAGCAGTATGCTAGACCATGAAAGTCATGTAGAAAGTCCCATAGCCTGGTATACTATGGGGTACCTTTTTAGTGGTGCATTAGGCAGGTCCACTGGAAGTAGTTCCAGAAGTATTAACCTAGCCCACTGTGAGCTGGACTCAGTGAACGACACTACTTGAAGCCTATTCACACTATGACCCCTGGTATGCAATGAGGACAGCTCTGGTGAAGAGCATTCACACGCTCACTAGGCCGCTACAGCCTAGAAGCATCCCCACCCTCACCAGAGCTGTCCTGATTGCAGATGAGGTGTGGAGCATGAAATCATGCTGCATACCTATCCCAACCTATCCCCTGAACTTACCACAAGTTGTGCCCCCTGGCTGGCATGAATGGATGCTGCCGGCTGCATCACATGTTCTGTGAAGCACTGGCTGTCAGGCAGCTGATCTGGGTGGGAGGGGGGGGGAGATCAATCTGGCCCAGTGGCATGCCTCACCACCCCTGGATCACACCTTCTGTGTTGTCCTCTCATCACAGCATTGCCTGGGGGAGGGTCCTGGGTCACCCCCTGCCAGCCTCCCCCCCTCCTTTTGCCAATAGTGGGGCTTTTCCAAGTGAGGAGGACAAAGCTTGAAATGAAAACTTCTACCTCCTTGTTTGGAAAAGCCCCTATGAATGCCAAGAGGAGGGAGACTGGCAGGGGGTGAACCAGGCACCTCCACTGGGCAATGCCACAGCAAGAGGGCAGCAAGGGTGTGTGTGGAATCTAGGAGTGGCAAGGTATGCTACCAATCAGATCGATCTCTTCTCCGGTCCCCGGATCAGCCACCTGCCAACCAGTATGTCACAGAACACGTGATACGGCTTGGGGAGGCCAATTGTGCCAGCCTGGGAGCAGGACTCCCGGTGTATGAGGTAGCGCCGTGGGCTGATACACTCCAGGTACTGGAGGACCATTAACATTTCTGGCTGGTGATGCATATGGTCCTCCAGTACCGGGGTGTATACCGGGCTTAGTACACAATGCACTAGAAAAACTAGTATGAAAACACTTCTGGTCCAGAGAAGCCCATGTAGTATGGAAAGGACAGAAAGATTTTTATAGAAGTGAGGATAACAATGATCACATTGTTCACCGACCATTATATTTTGGATACACTTCCCTCATACTTTGCTTTGAATGTGACTAAGCAATACATTTTGAATCACTGGACTCACAGTAGCTGCTATGGCATTTAAAAAAAATTGCTTCAGCTAACATTTATGCTGATCAGATCAAGTAAGTTTGTTTCTTTTGTGCCTTCCTTGAAAAAAATTAGATGTAGATGGCCATTCTGTATACAGTATACACATGCAAAAGATACTGCAGCAAACAATAGTGAGTATTAGAATGACCATTGACTTGGTTATAGATCTGCTGTTTTGACCCTGCATCATGCCAAATACCATTATGGATTTGTCTGGAACTCTCCAAGGCAAAAATTATGTAGCTGAGTACAACGATACTTCATTTAATATGAAAAGTTATTTTGTGATAATGCTTCCCCCCTTCATTCAAATCCTATATACAGCATTTAAGCAGTCAGGTTTTCATGACTGCAATTTGAAAGAAGGATCTAACTACCAACTTTGGTGGTATCAGATCAGCTAAAAAGAGTTCAAGGTTCTTGTATCTTCCTATGTGCTGTTGAATAGAATACAGTGATTAAAGAATGGCTCCAACTCCCACTGAAGCCAGCAGGAAAATTCTGATTGATTCCAAGTGACACAAAGTTGAACAATTCTTGAGTGTGTCGACAATTGAAGATGCAGTGTGGATCTTTGCCCAACTTAAAGTAGCTAAGAGTGAGCCCCAAGGAAAGCCAACTCATGTCAATTTTCAGAGCCAGAAACTGGAGATAAATTCTAATTCATGATACATGCCAGACTTCTCTAACCTAAGAGAAAGTTCTCATAGGGCTAATTCACTTTATCTAGTCTCTCAGCTCTGAATAAGAAATTTCTTGGCCCTATTTCCATCACAAGCATTTAAATCATTTATCTACCCACCTGTCGCAGTGCACACATTTAAAGCAGATGGTGTAAAATCACAATCTAGGCATGATTGCGATTGGTGGTTTTCCTTTCACTTTTTTCACAGTCAGTCCCCTACGTATACCCAGTCCTGTGACTCAGTACATGACATCTGCAAATTGGTTTCAGAAGTGTCCTTTGTTCCTTTCTCTATTTGTTTTCTTTTACTGAGCCCTTCAATGTTTTATGCTGGATAATTTTAAGCACATAGTGTCCTTCTCTGCCCCTTGAAAAATGTCAGCCTTCAGCTTTTCTCCAGGCTGACTTTTGGGAGATTTCTCTTAAATCCTAGATTTTGATTGATTTAAATAGCGTCCATTGCATGTTTTCACATAGCATCCAATTTTGTTGGAACAGAACCCTCACACAAAATATAGGCTTTACTGCACTATATTTTGGATTGTACTGAAACTGTACAGTAAAACACACTTTTCAAAGCATATATACTTGAGACCTTTCTTCCTAGTTCAGATCAATGACATTTCTCCAGTGTTGGTTTATGTAAGCTATATCCTAGCAGGAAAGCACATTGGAAGTGAAGCAGCAAGTATTTGACAAATACAGGGAATTTAAAGCAAATTGCTTCTTTTGCTAGGCATCTCAGTTTCTATGACAAACCACTTCCATATTAGTGTAGCTGCGGATGGCTTTGCCATACTACACTCCATACATTGTGATGGTCAATGCCCAGGATGCAGTGCCAGGGGATTTCAAGGACATTATGGGCCAAATCTGGTTCCAGAGGAATTTAAGGGTGAACCAAGCACACTATGTCATTTTGATGGAAGACCAAGCAGATGGAGGAATGCCATTTGAGAACCAAGGTTTTGTGCCTTGAATACAAAAAGTGGTCTCTCACAATGCCATGTCCAGCAAAGCCCCTGGAACTATTGAAAGTGCTCCCACAGATGCTGGGCATCATACTGGACCTGGTTTAAAGGGTACAGCAGTGGTCTCCAGTATTGGGCTCATCATACTTTGTGTGGTCCATCCCTTGTTTTCAGCATCAAGGCAAAGATGTGGACAACTGTGATGCCTAGGATGCAAGGTCACGGAGAGAAAGGCGGTGATCAACTTCAAGGATCATCATCCTATTGATAATCTAGACAGCAGCAAATGGATAAGTGTGCCTAGAGGTGAGAACTGGTCTGCCCGAGCACCTAATAGATCAACCTAGAAGATGCTAGAAACAACATGCTACATATGGATGATGCTTTGGACCATCCTACAGTAAAAGTATGTGAGGGAGTATACTGTACTGAAAGTGGTATGTGAACATTTTTCTCTGTATCTATGTCCCCACATGGATAGTTCTTCTCAAATATATTCGTCTTCCAAATCCTTGTGACTTCAGCATCAAAGGCCTGATGTCACTACCAGTCAGACTTCTGGTGAATAAAGACCTCCGGAGATTAAATGATGATGATGATGATGATGAAGACGATAAAAGATGTATAAGGTATGAAGTGTGTGTGTGGCCCTTTCTGCACTTGGCCTTCTTCAGGGTTATATACCAGAATAAGAGTCTGCCATCTGTATCATAATGCAGAATATCGCAGGCCTCACCTAGGGTCTGTTATAGTCTGCAT
Source organism: Aspidoscelis marmoratus (assembly GCA_014337955.1). Taxonomy (NCBI): domain Eukaryota; kingdom Metazoa; phylum Chordata; class Lepidosauria; order Squamata; family Teiidae; genus Aspidoscelis; species Aspidoscelis marmoratus. The sequence goes on from MTQE01002208.1 coordinate 68,573,135, forward strand.
CAGCATGCAGGCAGCAGGGGCCCCTTCTGGATATAACTCTGAATAAGTCCTGGTGCAGAAGGGGCCACCGTGTGTGAGAGGCCGTGTCTTCACAGCAACCTTATCTCGGATTCAAAACGTTTTCAGTCCTCGGAGTCCGCACGGCAGTTTGGCTTAACACCCTTTCCCTGTGTTAAACCACCCCAAAGCGTGGTGAATCTCAATCCTGATTTCAACAGGTCTCACTCCGGATCATGCGCTTGAAACGTTTTACATTTTTTACTGTGTGGACAGTACCGTTTTAAAGGATGAGAATCCATGTTTAGGGTTTCCCTCTCCCAATAGCTTGCTTCCAAAGACAGTGATTTCAGTGTAAAAATCCAATTGACAGCAATTGCTACACTGTAGCGATGGCACCACTTCACACCTTGTTGGTTGGAATAACAATGTTGCAATTTTGCACAATTCTAAAAGTTCTGATCTTTAGAAAGTGAAAGGGAGGAAAGCAGCTGAGGTTCTGTGTGAATGTTTAAAGCAAAGGGGCTTTACTTGCTGCTGCTGCTGCTGTGTGCCCTGATGTCACGATCCCCAGCATTCCAGTAAGTGCCTGCCCTCTCTAGGAGTAGCTTGGCTGAGTTCGTGCAACGGCCGAGTGAGTACTACAGTGTAAAACACAAACACGGGTAGCAAGCTGTCTGAACAGTAAACTAAAACAGGTTTATTATTATACACAAGCAATACTAGAAAGGAAAATAAGGTTCAGGTAGTTGTTGGTTTAAATCTACGAGTCTCTTAAGGTTACCAGCTTCCCAGCCTATCAGCTCCCCTTTCTCTAAAGGAAAATAGTTCCTTTTTAAAAGACAAACTTCTCCACGTTCCTCCCCCCCTGACTTGCTCTGCCATGGCCCAAGCCAAGCCAGTGTACCAGAACGTGGCTCTAGATGATCACAAGGCACGGCCCGTCCTTGCTTGACCGATCATCCAGTCTGGTCAGTTGCTAGTGAAGTCTCCCTCAGAGCCACAATCCTCCACGATTGTCTCCTTCTGAAATCACTCAGCCACAAGTCCAATGATCAGCTACTGGTCCAGCTCTCTCAGGTTCAGCTCTCTTCTGTTCCTTTCAGCTCTTGTCCCAGCATGAAGACATAGTCTGCTGTAATCTGAGTTCCTTTATACCTTTTTCTCTGTGGCCCTGATTGTCTGTCACCTCCTAGGGAAAATTGATGCAATAAAATGCTGCTGGAAACTCCTGGTAGAGGTGCCTGTTCCGAACGCCTGATTGGTGGGAACTCCTCCTCTAGCCCCTCCTGCTCTAAGATCCCCAGACAGCTTTTCCCTCCAAATACCAGCTGTAGCCAATCCTTGCACTCAGGCCTGCACAGGATTTCTCACCCTTTTTGCAGCCCAAAACCCAGGGCTTGCAACAAGCTGTTTGCAAAAGGGGCTGTCTAATGCAGCTTGCTAGAAGCCTGCAAAGACAGAAAGCAAAGCGGTTTGCAGCCTGTACCCTGAAACCGTCACACCTGAGCAATGGGGAGAGGAGGGGAAAGAATTGCTGGCTGCCTGCTGCCATTTTTCCTCCATCTATGGAAGTGGCAGCCACCCAGCTAGGCTCCGTGAAGGAGTCTCTTATGGGTGGCGCGTCCATGCCAGGAGGAAGAGCGCAGGGCAGCCCCAAAAAGCAGCTTTTAAAAAGTAGCCACTTGAGTCCCACCTTGAGTCAGGTACACCACGTAAGATCCTCAGAATCCGGATCCAACGGGATTAAGTTGAAAGTAATGGGAACAGGCAAATTCGCGTTTGCCTCCGGTTCTATTATTTTGGTTTAAGGAAACTGGATTAAGATTTTAATGGGGATGTGCCCTGAGAGAGAGCAAGAAAGAGGAGGGGGGAAAGAGGGGAGGAGAAAGATACGGTGGGAATGGTGGCTGTGAAATTTGTTTCAGAGATTACAGGGTTCCTAAAAGGAAATAAAGATGTGTTTCATCATATCCTAAATTTCAGCTTTGGACACAAGAGGAAGGGCATGCAGAGAATGGACAGCATTTTCTTTCGCTCTGGTGCTGCCTATTAGAAACTGTGATCTTGCTTAGCGGGTCAAGATGTATTCCAGGGAGCAATCTTATGGAGGATTCTGGTTTCTGCTTGATATTAGCTTCATTCATAATGGGAAAAGAAGAAAAGAGTCTCAATTTTTTATAAGGCCCATGCCAGTCCATTCCATGAAAGCTAGTAGTTTCCCACTTTCTGGCTGAACTCAAGTAAATGTATTTCATTTGGGGTTGCCATTAAAAAATATCACAGCTTAATTTTAGGGTGAAAATTACTAGGCACTCTATCTCTCTGTTCTTCTCTCCCCCCCCCCCCGTTCTCTCTTTTCCTCTCTGCTTCCTCTTTCCAAGCCAACTGTATTGTTTTCTGCAGCCGCCTTTTTGACTTCCATCGGAAAACTAAATAAGCTGTTGGAAACTGATGGCACTTAAATAGCCCTAATTAAGCAGAAGCTCTGGTTTAACTTTTTATAGTGCAGGTAATTTATACAAAATACTGGCAGCACTTTGGACACATTAGCTTGATAGTGAGGAAAAGGAGGTCAGTATTCACTTGAAATATGCCTGTTATTACCAACACTTCTCAGCATTTCTGCAAGGCATAATTTAAAAACAATTTTTTTTCTCCTGAATTGCACCATCTGGAAGTTGGGGGGGGGAAACAATAATATATTTACATGAGGCTCCAGCTGCCTGTAACATGACTACATGAAGCATATATTGCTTTGCCATTTGCAGATATGGATCCAAATAACACACAGTCTTGGCACAGGGACAAAATAGGAATAAGAAAAGTCTATATGTGAATGTAGCTACCTAGGGAATTCAGTAATGCCATGAGCCTCAAAGAAGGGAAAACTTGCTTCCAGGGCTGCTTTGAATTGTCTATAAACATTGATCCATAGTTTAAACTGTACAGGATGAGAACAAGAACATCATCTGACCCAGCTGTGAAAAATACCAATCTAAACAGAAGAGTCATGTAAGTAGGCAAATCTCTGTGTACAACCACCTCACCATTTTTCGTCTAATGTAGCTTGGTATTAATCCTGAAGGGAGAAAGTGTAAACTGCTTTATATGAAAATTCAGTAGAAGAGTTGGCTTTTGTATCCTGCTTTTCTCACCTTTTAAGGGGACTCAAAGCAGCTGACAAAACTTATTTTCTTCTCTCCACAACAGACACCCTGGCTGTGGTCACACCTAAGGATTAATCCAGCTTCAGTCCACCTTCAGAGCAAGAGAGCACATCAGCAAAATGACCAGTAATTTTCTTTCCACATTATCTATCCCAAAGCTGAATTTTTCTGAGTTATTTAACACTGAAATAAAATGGATTGTCACTTTGCTGATGTATTCTCTCACTCTGAAAGTGGACTGAAAGCGGATTAAACTTTAAGTGTGACCACAGCCCCTGTAAGGTAGGTGGGGCTCTGAAAGCTCAGAAAGAGCCCTGCCACTAGCACAAGGTCACTCAGCTGGCTTCATGGAAGAGCGTGGAAACCCAGTGACTACTAGATATGACTCCAGAACACTAACCACAAGGCCAAACTGTGTTGTGTACAGAGATGTGCATGAATATTTTTTTGCATTCTATTTGAATTGAATTGAATGCCCGAAAATCCAATTCAATCTGAATCTTTTAGATTAGAATTTAAGATTCAATTTGTATTTACCAAATTTGAATCTATTAGTTCAAATTTTTTATTTGAATCTGCACTTATGAAAGTTGACATTTGTACGTGCACGTACACATCTTCCCCACATCTGTACACATCAGTATGCATCCGTTTACATCTGTATGCATCCTGTAGTTATCCCGTGTGCAACCCGTTTCGTCCTGTACAGATCCATACAAATGCCACCCTCTCCACCCTTTAGTCCACCTTCATAGTAAGACACATCAGTAACTAGTAATTTTCTTTCTACATTAATTAACCCCAAAGTAGGTTTTCTGAGTTACATAGTGCAAACAAAAGCAAAAAAAAGCATGTTACTTTGCTGATATGTTCTTTCACACTGAAAGTTGGATGGGCCCTTGGTTTGCTTTGATCGGTATTGGAGATGAGTTCTTGCAGTTAGAATGAAAGGAAGGCATATGTGTAGAGTCACATGATAAGTCACTGGAATGGATCTTATGGTTCTGGAGTGGGAAAAACATTACAAGTCTGCCACTAAACTGAGGACTCAGAAAGGGCAAATCTCTTGTTGCACATAGGAAAACCAGTGTATCTGTGAAGCTGCAGTCATTCAGGGGAAAGTGGTTCAGGAGCTCATTGCCTTTCAGGAATGTTTCCAGTGAGTGTGCTCTCAGGGAAGGGCTAGTCTAACTACCAATCAAAGCATAAAGCAAAGATGATCTGTGTAGCCTTGGGTCCCTGTTCAGTGGGAACAGCTGCATTTTCAGTGATTCCTGTGTCACTAGGGGCCCCTTGTACAGTGTGGCTGTCCTCATTCCTGAGTGGAGAGTTGCAAGTTAGCCATCTCACATGGTGGTCTTCCTCTGAACAACTCACATTCTTTCTGTGTAGTTCTTGGGGCAACAAATTGCCTTACAGATCTCTAACAAGGAGAAAACCAAGAAACAGTGCCTTAAAGGGTACAAAGACAGAACATCTACACCTCTTTCAGCAGGACTCCTTGAAGATGAATAGGTAAGTTAATCTCTCAAAGAAATCATACATCAATAGAAAATACATGGTTTTTAATAGAGAAAAAGCCATGGTACCTGGTAAAGTAGTGGGAGGTACTGGTTTGAAACCCTAGAAAATTACTTGCGGGGTTCCCCAGGGATCAATCTTATCTCTCATGTTATTTAATATCTCTAAGAAGCCATTGGGAGAGGCCATCAGGGGATTTGGAGTGAGGTGTCATCAATATACAGATGATACCCAGCTCTATCTCTCTGTACCATCTGAGTCAGGAGAGGCAGTTGAAGTGCTTCACAGGTGTCTGGAGTGCTTCAACAGGAGTGCCAGTCATGCCAACCAGAAAATCCCATGGGCATAACCCATGGACATATCAAGCAGAGGCAAAGACAAACCTTCTCCTGCTCTCAAATCCCAGCAAATGGCCTTGGAAGCATCCTGCTTGTCCCCAGACTCCCCACAGCCTGAAAGATGTACTTCGGCATCCATAAGGCTGCATTCATGCATTCTAAAGAAAAGTACCTCAAAGGTGTCTCAGAGAGAGTATTGTATGTCAGTCTTACTCTACCTCACCTCTAATGCACATGAAAATCTAGGAAAAGTACTTCCAGTTTGCATTAGAAGTGGAGTAGAGGTAGAGTAGGAATGGGATAAGAATACTAGTGCCATATGCTTGCAATCTAGGGATGAACACAATTTTTCTTTGTGTTTGCTTCACATTGAATGTGGTGACATTTGCATCTGGTTTATATCTGCTGTGAATGTTCTCTGCAGATGGAGAGCATTCACAGAGGATCCAGAAGCAGATGTGGATCTAGCAAATGCAACTAGCCACCAGGATTCACATCATGCGATTGGGTGGCTTCCAGATAAGATTCAAATGTACAAATTCAATATCTTATCTGGAAGTGCTACCACACGATCACATGATTTGAATGCTCTCTGGTGGCTGAGCACTTTCCCCAGTGAAAGTGGCCAGTTGTCAGGATTCGCATCATGCGATTTGGTGGCATCGCTTTCAGATACGATTCAAATGTATAAATTTGACATTTGATTAAATGATTTGAATGCTCTCTGTAGTCTGGTCACTTTTGCAGCACCCACCCAAATCTGCTGCAGAAGTGGGCAGCCACTTGCTAGCAGCACTGCTGAGGTAGCACTGCCATTCCATTAGGCCAGCAGCAGGTCCTTACGTTCCTAAATATAATGAAGTTTTGAATGAATACACAAAAGCATTTGCTTTGCAATTTAATGTCAGTCTTTGAATGTAACCAACATTCAATTCAAATGTGAATGTTTTGAATTAGTACAAATCCATACAAATTTTGAATGTGACAATATTGATGCACATCCCTATTACAACTACTTTTTTATGTTTGTGAATGCAGTCTAAATGTGAACTCTATGGATATCACTAGACAGACAATATAGGAATCAAAACAATTAAGTGTAGCTCAATCAACCCACTTGGGAACTCCCCAGTACTGAAGTTCTGCAAATCTTTCATAATCTGTCTTTTACCTGCTAATCAGGATAGATTCTTCTGAAAGACCCTAAAAATAACAGGCAACACTCATTATTTAATTGATCATTATTGTAGTAAAACAGAATAACACTTTTGAGTTAGGTCAATTATTGCACATATATGAACATTTACGGAATTATTTTGTACACAACTTAGGAGTGGGAGTGTTTTAAAGATAGGGAATGGGCCCTCTTTAAATCTCCTCAAGGCGCACTTGGGAATGTGCATGGGAGAGTGTTGGAGGGCTGCCTGGTAGCGGCATAACAGGGAAGAGTGTGGCATCCAAGCAGATGCCACATTCTCTGTGGTGAATAAGCAATAAGTTTGCAGTGCTATGCAGGCACTGCATCTCAGTGTACGTTCACGGCACCATAAAAATGTTATGAGGATTGTTCATAAATTCCTATGACCTTTCCTATTTAGGGATGTGCATGAATATTTGAAACATTTGAAATTCATTCGAATTTCAACATTCAAATTCAAATTGAATGTCCGTAAATTCAAATTTAAACATTCAAACAAATTTTGAATTTTTGAATCAATTCATTTGAATTATTTGGACATTTGTATGTGTACGGGTACATACACGATGCATACTTGCACATATGCATCTTTCCTGCATCCATACGCATTTGTATGGATCCATACAGGATGAAAACAGGTTGCATATGGGATAAATACAGGATGCATACAGATGAGGACGAGATGCATAATGATGCGTACGGGCACATACGAATGTTGTTGACATTCATAAGCGCAAGTCTGAATTTAAAAAATTGAATGAATAGATTCGAATTTGCTTAATTGGAATCAAATTTGGATAAATTTGAATTTTAAAGATTTGAATCGAATTGAATTTTCAGATATTCAATTTGAATCAAATCGAATCCCAAAAATTGCATTCATGCACACCCCTATTCCTGTTACTAATCTAGCCTTTTTTTTTAAGATAGTAGATAGTAGTTATAAAATATATTCAGAGGGGGTTATATACTCTTTTAGAAATAGAGCAATGTCTAATGGTTTGCCAGACATTCCAAAAACAAAACTTCCTCTTTCATCTGCAACAGCTGAAATGAAATGAATTTGTTTGAGGGACGCTCCCGCAGATCTTAAATCCATCTGCCATTTTTAAAGGGAAGTCCTGTCTGCCTTACACGATGTTGGCATGCCATCTAAACCCACAATTTAACCATTGATCCACATGGTCTGCCTTTTCTACATGGTTTCAAAGAGAGATCTCTCATAGCCCTACTGACAGAGGCTGAAATGTTAATTGCATGGGGGTTTTATGCAAAGCAGTCACTCTGCTACAGATCTCTGGGCCTTCCCTTCAGGCAACAACACCAGCCAAGGCAATCGCCTGCTCATGACAACCTTCAGAAAAATATTGGAAAGCCAGGCAAGACAATTGCCAGAAGCTATCAAATGAATACTGCCACATCCATAGGTTGGCTGCAGGTTGGATCTGCAGGCAAAACAGATTCCCATTTTTTTTAAAGCTACAACTTCTATTCTCCTGTCTTACTTCCAGCTTCCTCCCTTCTTTAGTACTTGCCAGGCAGAAAGAATTGTTTTCCTACCCTTTGTAACAGACAAGCCAGATTCTCTGCTGATTATATTATGATACATTCACTCTTTTTCAAACAGTAATTCAGTAGATTCTAGTCTGTATTGACAGTTGCCATAGTGAATATATTAATAACTATAGTCAAGGAGATGAAGTCCTACATCAGACTTACAGTAACAGAAATATAAAGAGCATGTTGGGATTGGAAAAACCCAAACCTTCAAGCTGGTTTCCTATTCCAAATCACTTTTCACTTTGACACCAACATTAGGATGGTCTGTACGGTTCCATTTATTATTTTGTCAAATTCTGAAAGCTGCTGAAAAACTGGTAGACGTGCAATTGGGTGTCTGCAGAGAGAAAAGAAGAATTTGACAGGTCTGTAATAGGGGAAACATTGAGCTGTAACAAGCAGGCAGAGAGGTAGTTGAAAGGTTAGCTGCGCCCTGGCATTGTACACTTTCATGTGTTGCAAAACAGGGAAAGCAGGAACTGTAGAACTCAGTTGTTATATAGCTAAGAGGCTTTGATAGGTCAATGATCGATCAAATCACTGAGATGATATTTTTATGAAAGGCCTCCAGATGGCAGAAGTATTACATTGCCTTTGTTTTGTGGCTCTGTTATAGCCATCCCCCCATCTCTCCTCTACCCTCCAGCCCATATTAGCAACATACATTTTGCCTTTTCTGCAATAAGGCCCAACTCTTCTTTCTTTCTTTCTTTCTTTCTTTCTTTCTTTCTTTCTTTCTTTCTTAGGTGCAGCTTTATGTGGCCTATAACCTTTCTATGTGGGCCTTCAGTCCTGATTAAGGGCCCATGTAGAAAGGACCAAGGATTTTTAAAACAGGTTCTAGTGTCTACAGTATGAATATACAGGTGTACTTTCTTCTTAATGAAGGTATCTTACTTTCTGCAATAGGTCTATGCTAATGAATATTAACTTTTTTGCTAATGAATATTAACTTTTTCTAGATAAGTCAATGATTCTGCATTTTAATGTTTGAATTTGCCAACTGTTCACTTGGCAAGAACATCTCTTTTCAGGACTTTTCTGCATATCTTTTTTTAATAGATATTTTATTTACAGTATAAAGAACATTTTAAGACAGCCTAGAAGCTTCTTACATTTCATATTGGATTATTACATTACTTTAGTGGTTTCTTAAATGTGACTTCCTCCGTTTTTCAGGCTCCTCTTCTTCGTGTCGCTTGTTTCTTTGCTCCCCTTAAGATATTTCTTGTTCCTTTTCAGCTTACCCTTTGGTCTTTAGCCAAAGTCATCCATCATTACTTCTAATTCTCGAAGATAGCTGATGAAAGGGCTCCAGTCTTTCATAAACTTATCCATTGTTTCTGTATATCTAGTTTGAGCCTAATTACACTGAAATATTGAACCGTTTTTTAAATTTGCTCTTACACCGAAGTGAAACTGCAGCTGTTTAGCATTGTATGCACCTGGTTGCCACTTTGAAAAAAAATATTGTGAATTCCAAGGGTGCTTGAAAATGTATTTGCAGCTCTATCTACAATAAAATATATTATGAAGGACAAATATCTCCTATGTAGCACTGCGTACTATTATTAATGTTGAGAATAAAATTTCAAAATGCAGCGGAATTACTTTTGTTGGTTTCAACCAAGTTAAAGGTTGTGGTTTTTTAAACTCTATTGAGGGAAGAACTTCACACCACAATTAAAATAATCAAAACCTAATTAAAATAAGAAATTATAATTATACAAAACTAAAAAGCACCATGTAGTAGTTAAACAGCAAATCTGATGAACTAGAACTTTCAGAGGAGTTGTGGCTCACAGAGGCCCTTTCTGCACTTAGCCTTATTCTGGAATATATCTCACAACAGGGTATTCCGTTGCCTGGGGCCTCCCATAATCCACACAACCATGCAGACATGGATGCTGTTCTACGATATATCCCAAAATAATGTCAAATGTGGAAAGGCATAGAGAAAGGCTTAAAATTATTTTTCCTTATGTAATGCTAATCTTGAATAGACTCTTCCCCTCCATTTGTTTGTTGTTTAAAAAGCATAGTAAAAACAACTTAGGCTGCATCTATACAATAGATTTGAAGCATTACTAGTGGATATCTGGAGCCCAGTGGGAAAACAGGGCAGCTCCCAAGGAGTGAAATCCACCCTTGAAAGAACCCTGAATGCAAAGTAGAAAAAACATTTCCAAGAGCATTTTTGACATTCATTCCTTTTCACTTCAGCTATGTAAATTAGAGGTGATTTTTGTCTTTCACAGTTAAGTACCAGATCCACTCCCTCAATGCTTTATGTAATTTCCATAGTATATTATGTATAATTTTATAATATATTATTTATTTAATGTATATATTATTTATTGAATGTATGATGTATTACTTTGTATTGTATTTTTTTCATGGTTGCTATAAAACACCTTGAATAAGAGAGCATGCCACGATCCCCAGCGTTCCAGTAAGTGCCTGCCCTCTCTAGGAGTAGCTTGGCCCTATTAGGATGCTGAGTTCGTGCAACGGCCGAGTGAGTACTACAGTGTAAAACACAGACACAGGTAGCAAGCGTTTTGAACAGTAAACTAAAACAGGTTTATTATTATACACAAGCAATACTAGAAAGGAAAATAAGGTTCAGGTATTTGTTGGTTTAAGTCTATGAGTTTCTTAAGGTTACCAGCTGTCCAGACTGTCAGCTCCCCTTCTTAAAGGAAAATAGTTCCCTTTTAAAAGACAAGCCTCTCCATGTTCCTCACCCTGCTCAGCTGTGCCTCAGCCCAAGCCTAGCCAATGTCCTAGAACGCAGCTCTGGATGATCACAAGGCCCAGTCCGTCCTTGCTTGACCGATCACCCTCTGGTCAGTTGCCTGCAAAGTCTTCCTCCAAGATCTTCCAGTCAAAGGACCCCTGGTCAACTACTGGTCTGGCTCCTTCAGAATTCAGCTCTTCTTCTCCTTTCAGCTCTTGTCCCAACATGAAGACCTAGTCTGCTGTAATCTGTGTTCCTTTATACCTTTTTTCTGTGGCCCTGATTGGCTGCCACTCCCTGGGGAAAACTGCCGCAATAAAATGCTGCTGGAAACTCCTGGTAGAGGTGCCTGTTCCACACGCCTGATTGGTGGAAACTCCTCCTCCTGCCCCTCCAGCTCTAAGATCCCCGGACAGCTTTTCCCTCCAAATAACAGCTGCAACCAATCATTGCACTCAGACCTGCACAGGATTTCCCGCCCTTTTTGCAGCCCAAAACCCAGGGCTTGCAACAAGCTGTTTGCACAAAGGCTGGCTATTGCAGCTTGCTAGAAGCCTGCAAAGACAGAAAGCAAAGCAGTTTGCAGCCTGTGCCCTGAAACTGTCACAGAGCACAACTCAAGAGAGCAGCAGGATATACTGTCAAAGCTTTTGCCATCACTCTGCTGTTATAGAGATCTAAGAAGCACTTATGGATCAAGAAGCACTTCCAGAATGGAGGACTGGGTGTGTACCTTTCATCCTAGGAGCACAATCAGATCAGGCCCACAGAATCACAAAGGTCCTGTGTGGTGCATCTTGCCTAAAAGTGAGATATGTGCCCAGTGCTTCTCATGCTCCACAGCTCATCAACTACTATTGTTTACCTCTGTTCACATACAGAACAAAAAAAATTCTTCTGCAGGATTCAGAAGTCCATAAAAGACTTTCTTTCACATGGATATACTCTGGATGCAGCATAGTTAATAGAATCAGAAAGCTATGGAACAGAGAGTTAATTTCATACTATTGCTGCTTCCTGACATTGCTTGTTACATTTGGTGCCAAGAATAATATATATTTATTTTCATTACCATCGTACTTACCTCAAATGTCATAGAAGGGTACTCTGGCATTGTTGAAGGCAAAGGTTACTGTGAAAATCTAGTTGTGGTAGCATTTGTATGACAAAAAACTAGATACAGCCAAGGCAGAGAGAAAACAGGGTCCTTTCCAGGGGATTATAGCCAATCTTGCTGATTTGATAGCTACTGAAGATGCCTGCAAATTTCATATTTTAGAAATCAAGAGAGCAAAGAGCATGGTTTTTCTGATTGCTCTGATAGATAGCTTTGTGACTGCATGTTGCTGAGCGCCTTTGTCAGACGGAGCCGCTATGAGGATTTGTGGCAGAAGATTTGAAATGCCTCTCTCAAGGTCTCAGAAACATCATTTCTGTTTTCTTGTCGGGGATTTCCATTTGGCTGGAATGGCAGATAAACTTAAGGTGAACAAAGGAAGGATTTGGCAGGGACTAAATCTAGCTTTACCTTTTGCCGACTTTCTGCACGTTTCAAAATATTGTATCTTGCTATTAATATGAAATGGTCTATTATTGTTTCTTAAGAGTCTGGAGACTATTAACTTGGTTTTAAAGAGAGAAAGAGGTCACGACAAATGCACATTTTCACAAAAGAACTGCTTAATGAAATGAGCAAAATTGAAATGTTCATGCTTTAGCATTCAACAGTTACATATTAGTTACCTTTCACACAAACTGGGAGCTGGTACAGTGGAAGAACTATCTGTGGAACATGATGTCTCTGCTAAACAGACATAATTTTTCTCACTTGATGAAGTGGGAGAGTGAAATAGGGTGCCAAAATAGTGCCCTACTGGTAAATCTCCACAATGTCTACCTGCATGCCAGTGTGTCTATGGGTTATCCTGTTCCAGGAAGAGCCATTGGAAGTGGTGCATTGCTGAAAGGCCCTCCCTTTTGTTCCCTGCCTTTGGAGGCTGGGTGCTGGCTTTAGGGGCTGGGCTCAACCTCCAGAGATGGCAGTCATGACTGAGAACCCATGAGCTGTCCAAAATGTGGTCTCTTGCATCTTGGTTTGCCTTTGTCTTCTGCTTGACATGTCCATGAGCAATTTGTGGGCCACTGTGTAGGACAGGACGCTGGACTAGATGGGCTGTGGTCTGATCTAGGAGGGCTCCTCTTATGTTCTTATGCTCCAGTGGCAACCTGTCTCAGCATGTTCATACACAACATACGGGCCTGATAGGGAAGTGTAGCAAGCTATTCTTTTAACTTGCTCTCTTCTGAATTAATGTGTTCTTAATTAATGCCTTAATTTAGATTAAAGCCCACTCAGTGGTCATTTGTCATACACTTTATGTTCTCTCCAATTTACCAATTTATTTGCCACGCACAGTCAGTCTGGAGGTGGGAGGGCTATTGGAGTAAATGCTTGACAGTTCAGCCAGGGAGAAGTAGAAGTTGGGCTGCACATATATGGATGTGGCCTAGTATTCTGGGCAAAAGGTTTACTATGGTTTAAGGAAAGGTCACACCTTTCAGAAGAAGGGGCAGGAGGTGTAGGGCCTTGTGTCCTGCACCTTGGCCAACAGGAAGTAAGTCTAAATGCATACATGGTAGATGTTTTTGCTACCGTCTGTACAGAACCCAATATTTCCTGCCCTCCTATGACCAAGGCCACATCCCCACGGGATCGTTATCGTGAATTCAAAATGTTTTGAGTT
>MTQE01002208.1:68613235-68632516 GCA_014337955.1 Aspidoscelis marmoratus
GATACTGTAACCCTTTCACTATGAGCTCTGGCTTGCTCAAGGTTACCAAGACAATGGAATATGCCACCAGCAGGCCTTCTTAACAACCAGAAAGTATGTTTATTGTTTACAGTTTCTTCTTAGAGTTGCACTTTGTGACTTCAAGTGACAAACAGTTAAGTCCTTAGCTTTCTCACTAAGTTCTTTGACTCTCAAGTTTCCTGAATAAAACTTTCAATCAATACAAATGTGTTCGTTTACCCTTATATTTCTTCACAACCAGAATCAAACATGTAATATTAAACTCAGGACGCTACTTCTAGCTTCCTCAGCTAAGAGCCCGTTTCTGCCCCTCGTTAACCTCCCTCCAGGTTTAACGACTGAAGGCAGAGAACACTAACTGTTCCCTCAGGCTCCCTTAAATATGGGCCTGTCTGGCTAGCTTCGCTCTGATTGGTGGAGACTCTGCCAGGAGTTTATTTCACCCCTCCTCCTGGAGAGCCTGCCTAGCCCCACCCTTATGCTACTTACCATTACTAAAATACAGTTTGGCGACACTTTTGAACGTCTGGACATAACGTGTTTGCTACACTTTGTATTTTAACCAAAAATAACTAAATTTTGAAATGAGGGGTCCTATCGGGCATTACAAGGGATCCCTCCTAATTCATGAAATAAAAATTTAAAAAATGGAGAAAGGGGGATATTTGTGTTTATTATTTCTGTTATTATGCTACATTTTTTACTCCAAAATTCATTCACTGGAGGTCAAGGCCACCACATATGTGTATAGATAGTTTTTGGCAAGAATCTTCAACAATCTGCATTTGGTGAGTTTATTATCCTATCTAAACACCTATAAGCACCTGGTGTGAGATAGCACCTATATTCAAGTGCTGTGTATGTTTCCTTTAAGGTAACCAAAGTATGCCACTACTTCTTAATATTCATTGTGGTTGAGTGCTAGTCAACTTTACCCACTGAGATCAGATACTCACTTTATTCGATCCTGGGACTCAGTCCTCCTCTGGGCACCACCATTTTGGCAGCAGCACCTCTGCAACTATGCGTACATCAGCGCCATTGCCCTGATGATGCTGACGCTCTACCCACACGCAGTCACATCTACTGTTGTCCAAGGTGCTTGTGCAGCACCTCAAATGATCCCAGAGCACTGGCAAGAGCATATGGTCGCGTTACTGGATGTTTCAGGTAAGTAATTAGGTAATGTTGGTTAAGGTGTGGAGCACAATTTTCTGCTCCACACCTAATCAAACATTAGTGCACTTCTGGGGAGGGTGGGCATGCTTGTAGCCTACTCAACCTGCATATGCTCTTACCCAGAGGTGTACTAATTATGCACTAGAGGCCATAGTGTGAAAAGGCTTTTGATCTTCTGTAAGTAACTTTCTATATTTAAAGGTGTAGATCAGCAGCAGTCCCCAAATAATTGTTAGCTCATAACTAGAGATGTCATGTTACATGCAGTAGTCATTTCACGGTAAACAGATCCAGATGGATTCAAGGGTGTTTTTCCACTGTCACTAAAAGTACCCATTAAGTAGTATGTAATGGCATTTTTGTACCCATTAATGGGTACTTAATGGGTACTTCTAGTGACAGTGGAAAAACACCCCAATACTTCGTTAGCTTTCATCCAAAGTGTGTATGACTGTATGTATGGCTCTTTCATAAGTGGGTTTAAAATTGCCAAGAAGAAATGGCGTATGCATATGACAGTCATCATATATACTATTGCTACAATGGCATATATATATAATGACAAAAAAGAAAATGTTGCTTAGTTATTATATATATGTCTAAGTGTCATTCTTTTCTCCTCATCAGAGCTATTTTCCAAGCACCTGTAAAATTGTTACCCATTGTTTACATATTGCATCCAAAAGTTTGAGCTTTTCAGATCTAAATGCTAATACATTTGTGGATTAAAGGGGAAAAATACAAATAGTGTCAAACAGGAACAGCTGAAGTGCTGAACTATAGGCTTCATTGGTAATGCTGGAGCTGGCAGCATTCTGTTTTCAATAGTACAAACAGTAGCATTATGGAATTTCAATCACGCTGTCTTACCCAGAGTTTGCAAATAACCTGGAAGAATTGTTATCACAGCCGTATTTTTTTTCATGTTTTCTAAATGAGCAGTGCAGTCCTATAAAAATTAGGTAGGAATGAGAAAGAAAATGAATGCCCAGACTCTTTCCAAGGTACTGAAGGTCAAAAGGCATGTTTTCTTGAAATAGCTTTTTCCACTTTCTAAATTGCTTGCAAGTAAAGAAAGAGATAAATGCAATTAGCCTATTTGGCCTTACATCTTAAAGGAATTGATTCTTCGGCCATTTCTGCACTTAACCAGTAGTGCGGACTAAGAAGGGGTCTACCAGCCTCCCTTCCACATGCTGATGCAGTTTAAGGAAGATCCCTTCTCCTCCTTGTATTCTCAGTCTGTACAGGATGGAGCATAGGTCAGACCAGGGTACCCAAAATAAAGACTATGAGCATAGTAGAGGTTGGTATGCTGGACCTCAGAGGCATGTGGGCAACATGCCTCTGTGGTTTGATATACCATGAGGAATCCATTTCAGCAGTGCAGCAACATTTGCTGATGAATTAGTCCCCAGGGAGCTCCAAAGTTCCTGATGTTTGCAGCAGTGTCATCTCTGAAGCTGGCATTAGCTGTGGAGTTGGCGTGAGCTTCAGAAACGGCATGGGAGGTCGTGTAGAAAAGACCATCTGCACCATCTCTGATGCAGATGGCCTTGCTTTGCAACAGGAACAATCCAACCCAGCTGAGAACTGATTGCTTATTCTGGTACTGAATGGGCTGTCCTGTGCTGGAATAGCATAGTTAAGTGCAAATATGTGACTACAGTTTGTGACATTATTGTAGAGTACCCATTAATGCCCTTGTATATGTACATAGATATATGCAAAATGCTGTTTCAAATTATTCATGAACTCTCATCACTTTTGCACGAGGGTGAGGTTTTCTAGGTAGAATCCATAGAAAATGTGGCCCCAGTACTTGCCTCAGTTCTCCTTGTTCCTTGCTGGTCCTCCTGGGGTGTTTTTTTGGAGCTCTATAGGGAGTCACTCATTTCTGCACTGGACCATGTCAGGCTTGTAAGTGACTAAAAAAAATGAAAGACAAGTGCAGCTCAAAGATCAAAATGAAGATTTGTAATGAAGAAAGAAAGAAAAAAAGAAAAAGAGGATCAATCTGATTTCTCTTTTTCAAGCTGTATTATCTTTTCTGTGAGCAAGCAGCCATAGCTCAGTGGGAGAGTAGCCAGATCAATCCCCAGTCTCTTCAATCTACTAAGAAAACTGCACAATGATGCCCGCGGAGGTGTCAATGCAGTGAACTAGGGCCGCATCCCCATTACAAGCTTAATCCAGTTTCCCTAAACCGAAATAATAGAACCGGATGCAAACACGAAGTTGCCTTCCCATTACTTTCAGCTTAATTGCGTTTGATCCGGATTCTGAGGATCCTACTTGGCGTACGTGACTTAAGGGAGGACTCAAGTGGCTACTTTCTAAAAGCCGCTTTTCAGGGCTGCCCTGCCCTCTTCCTCCTGGTGTGAATGCGCCACCCATAACGGACCCCTTCACGGAGCCTGGCTGGGTGGCTGCCACTTGCCTGGATGGAGGAAAAATGGCAGCAGGCAGCCAGCGATTCTCCCCATTGCCCAGGGCACACAGCAGCAGCAACAACTCAAGCCCCCTTGCTTTAAACATTCACACATCTCCCAGAATCTGCCCCTGCTTTTTTTCCCCTTTAAAGGTCAGAACTCCAACATTGTTATCAGGTGTGAAGTGTTATCAGATTGCTACAGTGTAGCAGCTGCTGTGAAGGTTGGATTTTTACACTGACATCGCTGTCTTTGGAAGCAAGCTATTGGGGGAGGGAACCCTAAACACGGATTCTCATCCCTTAACACGGAATGGTCCCCACAGTAAAAAATGTAAAATGTTTCAAGCGCACGAACCGGAGTGAGACCTGTTGAAATGAGGATTAACATTTACAACGCTTTGGGGAGATTTAACATGCGTAAAGTGTGTTAAACCAAACTGACGTGGGGTCTGCGAGGATTGAAAACGGTTTGAAACCGAAATAAGCTTGTAATGGGGATGCGGCCTAGGAGTCAGCCATGAATCAGTGGTACCCAACACAAACAACATCAGCAACAATGTCAGAGGCTACAGCACAGAGGCAGAGCACAAAATTTGCATGTGAAAGGTCCCATATTCAGTCCTCCTCAGTTAGTTAGTTAACTTATCTTCTGCAAAGTAGCATATCAGGCAATGAGATTATTCCTCCTCAATGTCTCCACCTTATTTTTTAAAATGAGTCCTGATTAGTAGAGATTGCAGAGAGGCTGCTTAGCAGGCTACAAAGATTATTGTAATAAAAATAAACATTTGTAAGATAGAAGTGAATGATATAATACGTTTGAAAATATCTGTACAGAAATCTGTCTCTCTGCGTGAGTGTGTGTGTGAGAGAGAGAGAGAGAGAGAGAGAAAGAGAGAGAAATAAGTTACATCTTAACTTCTGGAAGATGCAGCTCTGTTCTGGGTAGATGTTGGAGGTTTCTCCACCCATGATGCTCTTCTGAGCGAGGAGGTGCTGTTTTTCATGATGTCTCTATGCACGACAAAAAGAAACCTCCACGCTTCTGTGAACAATTGAGCTGAAAAACATGCCAAAAAAGCACATGAAAAATGATGTGCCCTTCTAAAGCACCTTCTTCTGCTGCTGAAAACTGAGACAAGGTAGGAGCAGCTAGCTTTTCAAACCAGAGGTTGTGTTATTATTGTAGGTTGAAACATGTGGCCAGAGACAAAAAAGACTTGATGGAGCAATCTGGTCTAATGACTTTTTCTTCTCCATTGTGAATCGAGTCAGCAACCATCTTCAGGCTTCACTGACTAGTGTGCTTTCAGCATTTGCTTGGAAATTGTATTCCCTAAGCTCTTGAAGCATGTACTGTTGAGTAGGTTTTGCTTCTCAGTGAAGTTGTCATGTTGTGAACCAAAAATAACCTGAGCTTTCGACCTAAGTACCTTTCAGAACATAAATGCAATGCAGGATTCAGAAAAATCACCAAGGGTGTGATGCAGATTGGGAAACTCCAGATCTGGATTGTTGGTAGACCTCAGTATTAAAAACACAAGAGGAGTCCTGCTGGATCAGGCCACAGCCCATCTAATCTATCATCCTGCCTCCCACAGTAGTCCACATATTCCTTCTGGGCATCTCAAGAAGAAGACAAAGGCAACCCCCCCTCACCTGCTCTGCAAAATATTGAGGTCCACTGGCGTACTACTGGACTTTGGGGTCATGGAGAAGGTGAACATTTCCATGTTTATGCCCTTTCCCTCCCTTCCTTGTACCTTATCACACAAACACACTAGTGCATTGAAGTACAAGTGTACTTTTGTTTATCCTGTTCTCTGTTTTGGCTTGAAAATGTCCATATTTGTCATTACTGAAGGACCTTCCAACACACTGGGGGACAATCTCAGCTAGTTTTTCAGTGACTCCTCAACCAGTAGATGGAAACTCAGAATGAATGGGTTTTCTCTGTTCAGAAAGAAAACAATAAGTGCAAACTTCTCATTTTGGCATCAATGAAAGGAGTAGTCCACGAATATTCAAAACATTCAAAATTAGATCAAATTCAATCGAATTCGGACATTCAAATTCGAATAGAATGTCTATACATTCAAATTTAACATTTGAATGAATTTTTGAATCTTTCCAATCATTCGTATGAATTATTCAGACATTGGTATGTGTATGGATCTGTATGCATTACATATGTATCTGGATCCATCTTATTCATGTCCTTACACATTTGTATGGATATGTACAAGACGAAAATGGAATGCATATGGGACAAAACGGGATGTGTACGGATGCGTATAGACACATGCAAATGTTGTTGCCATTCGTATCTTCAAATATGAATAGAATAATTGTACAAATAGATAAGAATGTTAATACATTCAAATTTTTAACATTTGAATTGTTTTGAATCTTTGGATATTCGGTTCAAATCAAATCCCAGAGATTGCCTTCATGCACACCCCTAGAAAGGAGACAAGTGTGTTTGACCAAGGGGATATGCATGACTAAGATGGCCACAGCTTATAGCTTACATGGTTCATAATACACAGACTGAGGTGAATCTTTGATCCACTCAAAAGAGTTTACTGAACTGGACCATTCTTAGGGCATGAAGGTTCATAATATTATGTTTTTAACTTCCTTGAATGCTAGTGTAAAGTACATGTACACCATATACTTAAAACATACACACTCATTTCTTCCTTTCCAAGAATGGAAAAGAGTTTCTATACCCTTTCCAAGAATGGAAAAGAGTTTCTATAAAGGCATTGGAGTTGGGAAAGAGTTGCTGCAGAGGATATTCCCCCGCCCCCGCCGCCTTTCTCAATGAAGAGGGAAGATAGTGGCAGGAGGTCTTCCACTTGAAAGTGAAAGGACAAGAATCTACTTTTGCAAACTTTGCCACATTTAAGATACAATCATACTTTTAAAATTACATCAGTAAGAATAAGCACACAATTCCCAGACACATAAGAAAAAGCTTTCCAGACATGCTTATCTGACTATATGGCTTGCAGTGCAACCTATTCACACCCAACAGACAACCTACCCTGAATGGGTGCTGTCCACTGAGTGGCCACTGAGTGGGCTATCCCTGCCTCTTTGCTTATACAGTTTTCTTCTTAATTCTTTAATTCCCATTCACTGTAATAAATTTACTTTGAGTGAAAGGAAAAGCAGAAGGGAAGGAAGCAGTTGAAATGTCCCATTGCAAGGATCAAACCCTTTGTATGTGGTTGAGAAAAATCTAAGGAGGCAATGGCTGAATGAGCTTTCAACTCCACTCTGCCTCATGCTAACCTCCTGCCTGATGTTTCCCTTTGCAACACATAGTGTGGCTGCTTTAAGCCTGGCACAGAAGCTGCTGAGTAAAAGCTGGAAGAAGGGTGTGGAGCAAGGAGCAGGACTTTGTTGGGAGTAAAAAGCTCTGAAGGGAGATCAGACAACTGTGAAGGAGACTGTTGTTTACTCTTGAAAGCCTTACATAAAGCTTTTGTGGAAAGTTTGAAGTGACAATAATGCTGTATTGCGGCAGCAGCCTCCCATGTTCTGCTCCAGTCACTGGCACTGCTACTGACGGGTATCCATGGACCTCACTGGTCACAGCAGTTGGTAGGTGGTTCATGCCTAATTTGACCTAAAGAGTAACTCACCCTGAAAACTATAATTTACTGACAGAGGCTGCATCTCCATTTAAGATTTAAGAGCTTTGAACTCATTTTCAAAGCTGACTGTTTCCACAGGATCAGACGAATCTAGTTTCCGAGGAATAAAGGTCCCAGAACACAGATTATCTGTATTTGAATTAAAAGAACAGGATTTAGAAATAATCCTCATTATTTGTCAATGGGGATACAAGCGGTTTTTGGGAGGTTTGGAAGCATGATTTAGGAACATTCTATTCACTTTCCCCTGAGCCAATGATAAGCCAGGATTTCCCCTCCGTTCCCCCAGCTGTTTGCTAATGAGATCTAGCTGCATTGGGCAGTTCAGCACTCTGTCTCCCCTTTCAGCTGTAGAAGACAAAACAAAGTTGGGTGGGAGGAATCCTATTGCCTTTTGGCTCCCACCCAATCTCAAACTGGCAGCTTCCTTCCTGGGGGTTGCAAAAGTATGTTGGCTCTTCAAAGGCTACATACTTTCAGCTTATCAGATCCAATGATAAGCTGCAATTTCCTTCCCTTTTCTTCGTTTCCCCATTATGTGCTTGGCTGGAAGTGAGCAGCTTGCAATGTAACCAGAGATCAGACAACTTATTGTAACTAGGTATTAGATCATAGCCCTGGGAGAGTCTGATTTTACTTAGGTAGGGATTACTTAGGCCATTTCGCGATGTGCCGATGATGGACCAAGCTGGTGACTACTTTGACTCTCTGATTAGCAAAGAGGGACTCTTCTGTCCGCAATCGAGACTTTGGAGGTTTCCTTCCTGCTGCCCCAGAGTAAATGGTGCAGTGGAAACAAGCCCTGAGAGTGATAAATTTGGGAGTTTTATAATTTGAGACCTTGGGGTGCAGTAAGGTGAGTCTGGGTATGTCTGTCCCCAAAGCCTCAAATTCACCCAAAAGGTATCCCTTTATGTGTGTCTGGTCATACCCTTATACTCCATCCACCCCTTTTGGTATAGTTATCACTGAATGAACTATTTGTGTGGAAAAAGAAGAGCAATCATTCCAATGTGCTAGTAGTCTTGCTTTGCAGTAATAAGTATTCATGCAAAGCTTTGTAACTTTGTTGGAAGTGGCATACTTTTACTTTTTAATCATTGCCATCATCATGATTTTATTTCTTGCTAGCCCAAGGGTGCATTTATTTATGGCCTTGCCTTTAGCTAGAAATTGTAGCTAAAATCTTCTCTAGACTTTTAATGGCTGTTGAGGTAGACAAAGACAACAAATGCAACTTTAATTTTTTTTTACTGGGTCAAAAGTCCTTGCTTGACTAAAACAACAACCCTATATGCAAGCCAGGATAAGGGCTAGTGATTTAAAGGTCTCTGGTTCCTCACAAAGTGAAACAGAAGAGCTTCCCCTTGAAATTTTCCAAGCTAATTGCTAACAGAGAAAGTGAGGCAGAAACATTTCACCCAGAGAAAATTTCCCCATGTAGGTTCTCCAGTCATTTCTCATCAGTGGTGCATCTTTTGAAACAGCACTCCTCTGCTTCTTTCCTTTTCTCCCTAAGGGTGCTTTCTTCTATCTCTACTGTGAGTGGGAAGCAGCAGTAACTGTGTTAGCAGTGTGTCCACCAAGTTCAATGTTTAAGGCTGACTTAGGTCCACTAGAGTTCCAGGGGATTTTGTGAAGGCATCTTGAGTGTGTCGGAAATGGTAATAGCTGACTCCATTATGGTGAAGACAAGCAAGTTGGAGTAAGGGCACACACACAGACAAAAAAAAAAAAAAAAAAAAAAAAAAAAAAGGAAAGAATGACCTCAGATTTTCTGAGAAACATACCTTTGACAAACCTATTCTTTCTAATGTAGAAAACACAGAAAAAGAGTACAAAGAAATCAAGTAAACAAAGGGCATAACTATCTGTAAACACTCCCCCCCTTCCTGCTCTATGGATGCAAGTGGCTGAAAATTTCACTTCAAACAGCAGCAACCCCTCTTGTGTAACCATTGTTCTGGACTGCATGCCATTGTATCCTAATGGCCATACTTAGAAACAACGTGCAGCCACTGTGATTTGCAGAATAGTTAAAAAGAAAATCAGTTCTAACCTTGCATGTCCAGTATGCACAGACCTGTCTTTGGCCACCTCCAGATGGTGGCCAGATATCCTGCTAAGGGGCAATAATTCAGGAAATCCTCACCAATTTCTGGTTCTGTCTTTGGACATTTTACTGACATTCACATCTGGGTAGTCAACCATCCTGAATGCCTGGATGTATGCACTGACTGCTTTGGGCATGTGTGAATGCCTGTTTCAGCCTCCATGCATGTGTCTAGAAGGTAAGTTAAATGTGCTATTGCTGGAAAACCCAGCACTGGGTTTTCCAGAAATGGTTTCTAGCACTTTTTAGGAGTGAAATACTGGGACTATATTTTCTCAATCTGAATGGAGCCTTTATGTGGAGATTTCAATTTGTATGGCTGTTGTTGTCATGCTGTTATAGTTTGTCCAAATGCTTTAAGATCATAAGAATATAAGAAGTTCCTGAATGGGTCAGACCAGTGATCCACCTAGATCTGCAGTTTGCTCTTACAACCAGTGGCACAAGAAGCCAATTAGCAGGACAAAAGTGCATAACATGCTGTGCTCACAGTCTCCCAACAGCTCTGGAGATAAACCAGAATCTCTTCTGTAACAGGTACTCACACAACCACCATGGCTACTGTAATGCTGCTCATAAATGATTTAGTAATAAGGGTAAGCAGTGAGACAGTGATCTTTGCTGATAACTCTAAATTATTCAGGGTAATAAAAGCTGAAAGAGCTTGAAAAGCGCTCCAAGGGAATTTCTCGCCATTGGGTGAGTGAGTAATGAAGTGGAAAGTACACTTCAATCTTAGCAAGTGGAAAGCGATGCAAACTGGGGCAAAGAATCCCAAGTACACCTATAAACTGATGGGAGACCAGCTTTCTGTGACAGACCAGCAAAGAGATCTTGAGGTTCTGGTGGACAGCTCAATGAAGGTGTGGATACCAGCAGTGAAAAAAGCAAATTCACTGCTAGGGATTAATTAGAAAGGAATAATAAAAAAAAAAATACCAGAATGATTAAGGAGCTAGAACACCTCCCATACAAAATCAGACTGCAACATGTAGGTCTCTTCAGCCTGGAAAGACGGTGTTTAAGAGGGGTCCTGATTGAAGTATATAAAATCATGCAGGGTATGAAAAATGTGGATAGAGAAAAAATCTTTTCTCTGTCACACAACACTGGAACCAGGGGGCACTCTATGAAGCTGATGGGTAAAAGAATCATGTCAGACAAGGGGAAGTATTTCCTCACCCAGAGAGTCATCCATCTATGGAATTTGCTCCAGAAGAGGTGGCAATAGCAACTAGCCATTAATAGATGGCTTTAAGGTAGGGTTAGACAAATTTATGGATGACAGGCGTATCAATGGCTACTAGAATGGATGCCTAAGTACATCTTTCAGGCTGGGGCGATAAGCAGGATGTCTCTAAGGCAGTGGTTCCCAAAGTTGTCTGGGCTACGACCCATCTAATATAAGTTTACCAACTCAGGACCCACGTCTAGGAAATTTAACCGTTACCAATATGAATAAAGGACTTTTCAAATAACAAACAAAGTTTTAATACAATTTTTTTATTACTTAATTCTACAGGCAGAGCCCACTCAATATTCGCTTGCGACCCACCACTGGGTCCCAAGCCATAGTTTGGGAAACCCTACTCTAAGGCCATTTGCTGGGATTCGAGGGCAGGAGAAGGTTTGCCTTTTTTTTCTGCTTGAGTTG
Organism: Aspidoscelis marmoratus; assembly: GCA_014337955.1. Classification (NCBI taxonomy): domain Eukaryota; kingdom Metazoa; phylum Chordata; class Lepidosauria; order Squamata; family Teiidae; genus Aspidoscelis; species Aspidoscelis marmoratus. The sequence goes on from MTQE01002208.1 coordinate 68,624,302, forward strand.
CCCATGGGCAATTGGTGGGCTACTCTGTGAGACAGGATGCTGGACTAGATGGGCTGTGGCCTGATCCAGCAGGGCTCCTCTTATTCTTATGGTCTTATATTCTTTGTGTAAATTCTGGTCACTGCATCTCAGAAAAGATATTGTGAAATTGGAAAAGGTGAAGAAAAGGGCAACCAGAATATTCAAAGGGCTAGAATACCTATCTTATGAAATCAGGTTGCTATTTCTAGGGCTCTTCAGCTTTGAAAGACGGAGGTTAAAAGGTGACCTGATTGTTATATATTAAATCATGCAATCAAATTAACTTAGGTCCTGTTTGAACTTAACTCAAAGGGATGGCATAACAGATAAAGATTAGGTGGAGGAGGACCTCTGACCTTCAAGTGCATGCATTCCCCAACCAGACCCTCAGCACTTAAAAGTGTGGATGGCCCAGCTTGGACAGGCCAGATTGCTATGGCAATAGCCATGGCAACATTCAGATTGCTCCAGGACATTAGTATTGTGATCAGCTCACAGTGTATGATTATGTAGCCACAGCTGCCTCATCCATTCCCAGCATTCATAACTATAAGAGAATGTGAATGCTGCAATGGGAGCTTAAAACTATTGAAGATTGGCGTAGCTCAGGAGGGGAGTTCTGGAGACTCAGGGTTGTTCCAAGGTGTTGGTGGTGGATGTCCTTGAGCAGCTGGGATCATATGGATGCATCTTCCAAGAGGAGAACATAAGAGGCCAAAGCCAATCTAATCCAGGATCCTCTCTCACATAGTGGCCTACCAATTGCTTCTGGGCATTCCCAAAAAGTAGAAAATCCTCAGGAAATTGCCAGCATCTTCTTGCTCATCTTAAAGTTCTTTCCAGATGAGTTGTTTCTTGGGTGACTCATAGTCACCCAGACATGACTTTGTAAAAATCTTTGTACTATGCAAAGTACAAGAACATGAGGTGCTCTAGATTGGTGAACTTTCTTGCACTTTCTCATTAAGAATTATCTCACTATAACTTCTGCTCAGTTTGGAAACAGTACTTTTGCTCCAGCTGCTGTGTTCCCATGCTAAGTCACTGTCCCAAGGTCAAGCTCTGGAGCAGATCAAAGAATAAAATAAAAACTTTTTCAACAAAATAAGGATCAAGAGCCATAATAAGACCTTTCAGGCAGTGATACAACAAAGCAGTGAAATGCTACACTGAATGCACAACATACAATTGTCTAGTTTCTCTTAGAAAATCTTGGTTGTAGAGTTCACTACTGCACCGAAGAGGAGCAAAGAATAACACCTTTACCATTTGTATGGGATAGTAGTGGCATGCATTGTTGCTGGAACAGACTGGCCAATTGCAACCTGCAAATTGACCTTGATGAACATTTCCTTGTGCTTAACAACTGACCTAGGACACATACACAATTACCTAATGTAAAGACTGAGGAAGACCACAGGTGTACCTTTGCCATCCCATCAGGTCATTCACATTTCTACTTCCTGGATTAGTTTCAGGGTTGCCTACAGTGCTGCAGTATGGCCATTTTCCCAGCCTTTGGCAACTGTTAGCTTGCCCTTCCATTCAGCTTGAGTGGTAACACTATGAGCAAATTTAGTGGGATTAGTCCCCATGAGAGCAGGAAATCCCACTGTCCCATCACTGTATCCTGTATCCAGATTCAGAATGGGAGAAGTATAAAAGCCCCATTTTCAGTGGAAAGTCTTCACCCTGAGAATGATTCCTTCGGTTATCTGTACATGGCCCTACGCACTAGGGATGAGATCTGAGATTGCCTGCTTCTAGTGCAAACTCTCCTATATAGGATTAGTGACCAAAGGTAGCAAGACTGCTTTGCAAAGGCATGGACCTAGTCCCCTCCTTGAATCTAGGAAGTTCCTAGCCAAGCAACATCATCAATTTTCCATGAAGCTTTTCACTTCCTGAGGAACACTTGCTGAAGAAGAGGACTATAAAAGCACACTATTGTGAAAAATGATAAACTGTTTTGTTTTCATTGTTTCCCTTTCAGGGCAAAACTTTGCAATATATCAGATAAAGGCTGAAAGTTCCAATATTTCTGAACACTAACATTTTCATTGCATGCTACCATGATGTGATTGTGAACAAAGCGGCTGAAAACATAATAATTTAAAAAGTGATTGTTCTGAACTAAGATTAAACAGTGAGGAAACGGTCTTTCATTGCTGTTATGAAGAAGTTTTGCCACTAGAGAAGGTCTGTGCAGCAGAACTAAACCAGAATTCTAGCAAAAGAATCCACCTTGCAAAAGAATTCGCCTTGGAAGTAGCTATGATGTACACTAATCTGCACCTCCCCCCTCTCATGAACCTTCTGTGCAAGAAAAAAAAACCAATTACAGAAGCATTGGGGACATGAGGGCCACACACTCTCTCTCTGAGGCATCTCTAAGGGACCCCTTTTATCATGACTGAAAACAGCCCCAGTTCATGATTTTGGCCACCATTAACTCAACGTAGATTTGACAAATATCACTCTCCTGGACTTATCTAATAAGATCTTCCTTGAAATGGCTGCAGTTGCCATCATATACGTGTGTTTGAGGAACGAAGCAACCGTTTGCAAGTAAAACAAAACAAAAAAAGAAAGAAAGAAAGAAAAGAAAGTGGCGGTGAAAGTCTCCATCCACTGGGATATTAAAGTACACTGAAGGGAATTATGGAAGGCGATATTTAACCTAATGACAATGCGGGAAGGAAATTTGTGGTACTTGTGTGTGCTTCAGCCCAGAGAATATGAAGGAACAGCTCTGCTTCAGCTGTGCACTCTGTAAGAGCAGAAAGTTGTGCTAACCTCCTTGTTAGGTCCATCCTGATGTAGGGATGTGCACAAATAATTCATGAATTCAGAATTTGGACGAATGTGTCTGAATTGTGACATTTGTGGATGGATAGAATAGGGCCCTATCCATCCACGAATCAGATAATCCAGCATCTGTAGAAGCTTTGTATTTTGCTTACATTCTCTCTCTCCCCTCTGTGTTTGATCTGATCGTCTGCTGCTTCTACAGTCCCCCAGGGAGGGGGACAACAACTGCCCGTGTCCATGATACTTAAGGAGTATGTGTACCCTGGGTGGTGCTAAAGTGCATCACTTTAAGGCTACCATCTAAAACCTGAAAGGTGCAGCAACCAAATGATCTTTAAGGATCTCCTGGTAGGGATATGTTCGAATATTCACAACTATTCATTATTTGTATGAATTTGCACGTATTTGGACATTTGTAAACAAATCAAATGTCCAAACATTCATATACTAACATTTGTACAAATACAAATATTTCAGACATTCGAACAAATAATTTGGACATTCGTTTAATGGTACGGATATGTACAGATGAATACAGAATATGTACGGATGCATACAGATGTGTATCATCAAATACACATCTGTACGTATTGAATATTTGAAAGAATATGTACAATACATTTGTATTGAATCAAATGTCCCGACACTTGAAATTGCACATTTGTATGAATACAAATGTTGGGACATTCGATTCATTACGAACTGAACATTGAAAATCGCATTCGTGTACATCCCTGTCTCCTGGTTTTATCACATTGTTTAAACTATGTGAATTTGTCATATGCTAAATACCATATTTTCCGGCGTGTAAGATGACCCCCAACTTTCCAGTTAAAATATAGAGTTTGGGATATACTCACCGTATAAGAAGACGACACCCGGCGTATAAGACGACCCCTGACTTTTGAGAAGATTTTCCTGGGTTAAAAAGTAGTCTTATACGCCAGAAAATACAGTAAATCCCCCAGGGACATTTATTAATTGCAGACATATATGATAGATATACAGTGGATAATAGATACCAATACAGGGAAAGATTTAGTTACAAACTTTGAAAGGCTAGATAAAAAATGCTGTGACTAAAGATGTCCATGCATCTGCTGCCTTTCTCCTGTTTACAAGACATATACTAAAAGTTGTTCCACACATCATATCAACACCTTGCTTTTCACATATGGCTCATTTTTCTCCACCTTGTTTCCTCCAAATTACTGTAAATAGTGCACCCACATTTAAAAGTGTAACATATCATGGTTATCTGACACCACAATTCCCCCCCTGCTTTTTTTTTTTGGTGGAGAAGGAAGAAACATGAGAAACAAAAGCAAAACAAAAGAATTAGGAATGATGGGAGAAGATAAACTGCCTATTTGCTCAATAAGTATCCTCTGCTGATTTATGAAGCTTCTAATTTATAATAGAAAAGACTTATTTGCATTCATTCCATAGATCATTGCTTTATTACTTTCAAGACTATATCCGAGCATGGCTTTCATAATCTTGTGAAAATTGCCATGATAAAGGAGGTGCCAGCCTCTTACTCCTTCAATCCCTTTCCTTTGTGAAAGCTCATCAGTAGCAATTTTCCTTTGCAGAGTAATGGATGAGTCCAGAGGTCCTTAAAAAAAGAAAGAAAGAAGATTTTTCTAAAGTCAATCAGGCATAACAGATAAAAACCAGACTAAACAGGTTCCTGTCATTTACTCAAGAGTCCAAGTGATAATATAATCAATCCTTAAAACAGCAATAAGTTTTCTTTTTGCTACCAACCTGAATTAAATAATCTGGGTTGGGGGCAAAGTCTCTTTAAATAGCCAGAAAACACAAGCAAGGAACTTTTCAATATTGGCTGTCATATTTTATGAAGGCTAGTGAAATAAATTTCAACACGGAACAAAAAAGCATTTTTAAAAATTGGAGAAGGAAACAACCCACTTACAGATACCACCAACCACCAAGTTGGTTCTCATTGATCTCTCAGGAAGTTTTGATGCCATCAACCACGGAATCCTTCTGGAAATGTTAAGACTTTTAGGAGTGGAGGTACCATACGGCAATGTTTTTGCCTCTATCTCCTAGGCTGATAGCTGAAAATACAGGAGGAAATCTGGGAGACTTGAGAGAATGTCTGGATGAAGCATTCACGGTGTCAGGGAGGAATTTAGGATAGGGAAGGGTGGGGTGGGGTTGGGTTGGGTGCAGAACAATATGATCCAGGTTTGACTTGCAACTTGTTGGAAGGAACAAATGCACTAGAAGCACATTACATTTTTTATATTTACTTATCCCCTGAAACAGAATCCAACCATTATTACAGTATACTCTATTTTGAAGCACAAGTTAAGCCTTCAGTGTAGCAAGTCCCTAAGGCTCCATCAAAATGGAGCCCAAAAAGAATGGAAAGTTTGAAAACCAGAACATAAAGCTTGGGGCCACCAGGAGAATGGCTGAAGTGCTCTGTGCCTCATAACACCTCACAGAATGCTCCTGCAAGCAGAACTCCCAGGGTCAGTATCAAGGATCATGGCCCATTCAGACGACCATAAATGGTGTTGGAAGTTGGCTATATTAAAATCTCCATGTTTTGATTCTGGGTAAAAGTTATGCACGTTAAGATGCCCCCTTCCTTCATGCATCCACACTAGGGATGTGCATGAATGGCGTTTTTTTGCATTTGATTCATGTTGAACCAAATGTAAGAAAATTTATGTTCAATAGATCCCCTTTGAATGTGGTATTGATTCTATTCAAAATGAATGTACTCGTACGAATTGATACGCATATACGATATGAACAGATATGTATCTGATACATATCCAGTATGTATCCCGTAACATTTCCGTTCTGACAGTGTCAAATCCGCCTTGAATCCACTTTGAATCTGCTCTAAATCCATGTCAAAGGCACTCTGGATCCACTGCAGATGTGACTGGAGTAGTCACTTTCCCACTTCCCCAATTCATGAATGTTTCGAAGCATTCGTAAAACGTTCCAAAACATGTCAGTGTATGAATATCAATGTACGAAAGTCATAACATTTGATTTGTGTACGAATGTCCAAATTCATCCAAATTCATCCAAATATAAATGTTATGAATACTCATGCATAGCCCTAATTCACACAAGAAGTGATGGGGGAGCTTTGACAAAAGTCAGGAGTTGGGAAGGATTCAGAATTGAAAGGGAGTTTCTGCATGCTCAGCTCCGCCCCCCCTCAAGCACTGAGGTATGTGGACAGCAATGCTCCTGGGTGCCATCATGGTCACGAATGGTGCCTTAATGCTATCATAAGGGATTGCTGCTTTAAAATTCTTCCCTGTATCCAACTCTTGCTTGGTGTAGTATCTTGCCTCCTTAAAAAATGCCACATTTTTGGGACGCCTCCCCCCCCCCCACCACAATCTAGGTAATAGCTGGCTAAGGATTTTAAAGACCCCACCCTTACATGGAGCAGCAGGGCTATCTTTCCCTATTTTTAATGTAGATGGGAGTGCAAGTGAACTTTATTAATAAACTGCATTTTATTTGGAGCAAGACAATTGTAAGCATTTGTTTTCCACACCAGGTCATTAGGATTTTCAGCAATATCCTTAATGTAAAGAATAAAATAGTAAAAGCCTTACATTTATCTGTATTTTAAGTACCCAAAATTTGTTATCAGAGTTTTTATTAAAGGTCTATTTTTGGGGTGGAGTTTTCCCCCCCAAATATTTTCATTAGGTCTAATTATCCATGTAGTGTGGCAACAAAAAGTTCAAAATTCTGAGAAATAGACTGCAGTAGATAATGGAAAATGCTGCAAAGCTGTTTTGTGAGTTGGGGCTACCCTGCTCCCATTATAAATAGAATTTAATTCCTTTAGGGTGTTTCCGCACAGGCCCTTTAACACCAATTAAGCACGGATTGGGACACGAGTGTCCGCATTTATGTGCCTTTTTAGCACACTTCCGGCCACGCGTGTCCACATTGCACATCCCTCTTTAATGCGGATTTCGGCGGCAAAACCAGTTTGGCACTGCCGCGTCCGCATTAGAGGGGGCTATTAAGCACACTTCCGGTAAGTGCGTCCGCACCTACCTGTGCTTAATCCGTGCTTAATGGGTGTTAGTTACACACCACATCTCAAGTGGTTTTGCACCGTGAAAACGCATCCATTTAGGATGCGTCCGCACAGCGCAAGTGTAACTAATGAGGGCCCTCCCCCCGCCCACCATGATTGGCTCACTGGACCCAAGCATGGCGAGCCAGGGGGCCTCGCTGCAGCGGCTCGCCCTCGCCCCAGAAGTGGCGGATCGCCGCTTCTGGGGCCAGGACGAGCTTCCAAAAAGCCCACCGTAGCCCACCTCACTGGGCCTGCAGCGAAACCCCTCCTTACCTCTCCGTGGTCGTCTTTGTTGTGAGGGTCTTCGCCTAGGATGCAGCGCGCCTGTGTCCTGCGCGTCTCCTGGGTGGCTGGGGCTGCCCTTGCCCTCAGGAGCGATCTGAGCAGGCGCGTTGTGGGCGGGGGGAGGGCCCTCCATCCGGGATCAGAGCCGGGTGCCGTGCCTCTGCACAGCACCTGCCTCCAATCCGGATCGGCACTGTGTGTGCGGCGGCAGGGGTGCGGGGTAGATCTGGTTTTAATAAATCCGGGTGCCGTAGATCCGGATCTTTTTGCCCCTGTGCAGAAACAGCCTTAGAGTCAAGAATCCTCTCTGCCTCATTAGTCTTCTTTTGAATGGACACTGGTTTCTTATTGGTCACTTGTTTTCCAGGGATATTCAGGGCCTTTCTGCACTTATCTATTAATCCAGGTCAAAAAGCTGCTAAGAACATATAGATCTAAGCTTATTTGGACCAGATAAGTTTATCTGTGTTAGCACTTTTAAGTGCTCATTTGCTGTTCTAAAGCCCACTCAGTGCCTCTCCTGGCTAATAAGGATCTAGCTAATACAGATTAACCAAGGTAAGTGCAGAAAGGGCCTCAGATACTAAAAAAGAAGGAAGTTTAAGGTAAATGCAATTTATAGAATTCAAAACTGAAGTCCAATATTTTGAATTCAAGGTGCTAAGTTACATTCAGCTCCCCCCCCAAATGAGAGCTTCCAGTGCCTTCATGGGAGGGCTGACTGGTGCCCACTATGACAGCTCACAGAAGCCAAAGGGCCCCTGCCATATCAGTCAGTGGGACAGGGTGCTGTGAGAGCAGGAAATTCCTTCAAGCTATCAGGCTGAGTCCCCAAAAGACTAATTTGCCTCTCTGGTCTCCCTCTACTGTCATTGTATTCAAGTGGACTTTAAAAGTGTCCTGCACTTCTGGAATAAGCGTCCGCATGAGGCTCAGTAAAATGCACGTTTAAAATGCACCTTCCGTTCCCACAGAAGCATGTTTTCTTTCCCTGCA
>MTQE01002208.1:68771970-68790474 GCA_014337955.1 Aspidoscelis marmoratus
AAGACACTCCGCAAACCTCACAGCTTGCTGCTCCCTCCAGCTGCAACTGATAAACTGATAATTTGATTCAGATATTTAAGATTTGAATGTCAAAAAATCCTATTCGAATCCATAACATTTGAATCCATACATTCGAATGTTAGATTTGTATTTAAAGATATGAATGTCAACAACATTCATATCTGTTATACATTTCTGTACAGATTCTGTAAAAATCCGCATGCATCCCGTATTATCCCATATGCATCCGATTTTAATCCTGTATTTTAGGTGCAAGGTATGTATAATTTTCATGTAGATTCATATATGACAGATGCAAATCTACACATTCGAATCATTTAAAAATCCATATCGGATTTTCAAAAATCCAATTCGAGTTTGCATGTTCAAATTTGGATTTTTAAAATCCAATTCAAGTTTGAATGTCAACATTCCATGGATTCAAATCGAATATTCCAAAGTTTTGAATATTCATGCACATCCCTACTTTCATTTAGCCTTCTTGTGTTTTGACGATTATGCTGGAGGTTGGACAATTCAAAGAAGTTCACCTAGGCTATGATTATAAGTAGAAAGAAAAGAAAATCTCTGAGGTGGCTGACTGATGGGTCCAAGGCAAGACCATTCCCTCATCTGTCTGCCTCTTCCCCTCTCATGAACATTATAGGTTAGAAAGGGAAACAGAGATGCGGTGAGAACACAAAGACCAGAAACTTTTTGTCTCTAAAGTGCATTTGGGCTGATTTGTTATGTTTGATCACAGCCATATTCACAGGAAGTTTAATGCTTACAGAGCATTAATCTTTTTCACCTAAAACAGCCAATATGGATTTTGCTGTCTATTGGATAAACCAGCCAGTAATGCATTTGATTGTGATTGTACAGTCCTGTGGGGATGGATTGCTTTAATAATTTTTCTTTATTTAGCTATTTTGAAATCATCTTCAATGGTAATAATTAAAGCTCCATCTCTGTCACCCCAAACTATTTTGATCACTTAACTCTCCCTTTTGTGTGCTGCATTCTTTTGTCTCTTAACAGTATTTGGGTTATATAATTTACATTTTTACATTATAAATTGCTATATTTATAGTTGGAAACCCACTGTGAGCTAACAGAAAAGCAACATAAAATCATTTTAATGAAATAATCAGTTCCTTAAAGCTTTCACCTTCCACTCTTCATATGGAACCTATAATTTCAAATATAGTCTTTTAGGACAAAATTTTCAAGCATAAACAGCCTCATTTTGAACTGACCTTCTTGTGAATTCCTTTTTTGCAGATCCACACAGCAACAGGCAGCCCTTCTTTGAATGCAGTAAAATAAAAGTTGCTGATGCCACATGGGCTCCAAAAGAAGTTCATGAATTAGCTGCTATTGAGCATAGTACTGCTACTGTGGAAGAACAAAATGGAAAACCACTTTGATATCTGACAAGACATCTGTATCGCTGGCTCCATGGAGTTACCAGGACTAGTCAGAATAAGACAGAAGATGCTGTGTTTGTGTAACTCAGTGAATACCATATCTACAAGCAATTGTTGTGTGAATGTGTAGTACAGTTGGATATATATATATATGAATATATGATTGTGGAATCCAAGAATTTTTCTGGTTGCCACTGAGAAAGACCCACCACGGGTCAAAATGCATCTGGCCTCCTACAGGAATGAACCCCTCTTTTGAAGCTGGCATTGTTCCACAGTAGATTTTATGGACATTTTAATATATTAATCTTATGCCTTTCACGGGAATAAAAGAATTCACATTTTGTTTATCCTTTATAATACCGATATTACCATTTTAACCCATATGGTTGTTCTTTTTAAGTTTTATTTGATGAAGGAGATTGTCTTTGCTGTGGGTCACCAGGACTCAGCTCCACTCAATGACATCCAACAGCAACAAATGAAAAAGAAAAATATAAGGGTCTGGTTTTTTGATCACTTATATTCATTTTCACTGTTCATATATTTTTATTTTCCAAGGTCTAAATAGATCATTCCAAATATGCTGTTCCTGCCAAGTAAAGACGACAGTGAGAGGAAAACATTTTCATTCAGAGACTAACATCCTGTCCTGGAATCCTATCATTATCAGAAGAAATGGGTCGTGAGCCTTGCCTGTTCAAAATGTCCTTTAAGAAATAAATAATTGCAGCTTCTTGTGGAAAGATATTTCATAATATACAAGGGCTTGACCTACTAACACTGAGTAAAACTCCTTACTGTTTCATTTGACAGAAATTGACAGTGTTTAAAATTTACTTGTATATCATGTAAGATAACCTATGTCATTTAAGATTTTTTTTAGAGGGAGGCTCATAAGTTGGCATGAATCACTAGTCTCTAGGGATGTGCCAAATGGTTTTATTTCCCTCTCCTCCACATCTTGTACAAAATTGGGTGCATTCAGGATTCATGGCTTGAATGCAAAAGTGAAAGAAATAATTAAATCCACTGATCTTTGGGCATTATGGGGGGCCTGTTCTCCACTGTGCTCAACCTGACTGTAGTTTTTACTTACCAAATGTATTCCAATTTCTTATTGGTTGCCATTCTGCTGTGAGCATTTGGCTGTTGAGTTTGAGTGATTGCTTTGTAGCTTGTTGGCTGCCTTGTTCATTATTGTTTCTTGCTTGATGAAAGGGAAGCAGACATTCTATATCTTTTTGGAGAATAGAGATGGCAGGGGGAGCCAAAGAACTGTACAAAAGGAATGGGAGCATGTTTTCACTTTAGGAGCATGAGGATTTTTTTTGGGGGGGGGTTGCTTCGAGATGGATGGGTTACTGCAAGGGAGGACTTATTTTTTTCCTAATCTTTATTTTTAATTTTAAATTCTTGTCCTTGTTTTATATATACCTTTAAATAGTTTATTTTTGCCTGTTTATTTCTATATATTTTTCTTTGTTACAGCTTAAAAGTGTAAAGAATTGTAAATTTAATTTGCCTTTGTTTGGCATTTCGTCTTTGTGGAATTATATTGAATGTGTGTGCACACATATGGACAGCTTTATTTTTGTAGAAACTGTTGTTATAGGAACTTTTCCATATTCCTGATTAAGGCACTTTCTACACTTACCTGTAGGTCTGGACTAAAGGGCCTCTGGTCCAGAACCTGGACCTCCTCATCCTCCTGTTAATGTGGATTTCTAAGGCCTTGCTCCCTGTTAGTCCAGCTTCATCTGCATAAGACGGAGCCAGATCTGGATTAAGAGGCCCTTAATCCAGATCTATCCAGCCAAATGAAGGGTCTTGATCTGGATCACAGAGGGATGCAGATGACACCCCTTCATGATGCAGAACTATAGGGGGTGCTATTTGCTGGCGCACCATAGTGTTGGCACACTGTTGAATAATAGCCACCCACACTCAAAATCCAAAGAATAGGGAGAGCATCTAACTGGGTCAGGACATAGTGTGATGGTCCCAGGGCACCAGCACAATTCCACATAAAATTTGGAGGTTGTAGCTCTAATGAGGTGCCAGCTTTGCCCCTTAGAACCACTTCTGAAGCCATTTTGGATGCACATAAAAGTTTGAACTAGAGCCCCCCAAACTGGCACGGTCCCTCAGGTTGCCCTCTGGGATTTACATCAAATTTGGATGCTATATCTAACAGGGTGCCAGCTGTGCAGGTCAAGAGGGTGATTACTATAAAACCTGACAATTAATTGCTGGCTGCTCTTCACTGGTGATCAGAAAGGCTTTCTTGAAAGGTGGGTCTAAGGAAGGGTGGGTGATAAACTTCATTAAGTATTTTTTTAAAGGAGCTCAGATTGCACAGAGTATAATGTATCTGGATGAAATGGGTTTTCACTAAGCTATGATTTATATATTTACTATCAGAAATCATTCCGATGTTCTACCTTTGTGGGCACTACACATTCAATTCTTCAGTTTAATCTCAAAGACCATATATCTTTAATATAGTTTTGATAAATGTTATTTGATAAAAGATGGTTGTTTAAATGATTTGCTCTAGATTTATGCTTAAGCATGTATTTCACCTTTGCATATTTTAAAATAGAAATTTTGCACAATAAATCCATATATATATAAAGAGAGAGAGAATTCCAAATATCTCGGTGAGCACAAAGGATCTGAAACCTAATCGTTTGAAAAGGATTTGAAAAGGTTACCCACCCTGTAACCTTTTGGTTTCCATTGAAATTAATGTAAAGTAACTTGGGCATGGAACAGTTCATCTGGCTGTCAATTTTATCTGGTTCATAGAAGCTGAGTAGCAAACCAGAAAAATGTGGGGAAAAGAGACTTGTGCCACTTGACAGCAAGGCATATCTTCCTACACTGCTTTTTTATCTCTGGTTGACAATTTGAGCAGTTCAGCACTTGCTGAGCCAGTTTGACTGCTAAACCACCTCACGCTGGAATAGCCAAACCACTTGGTGCAATGCTGTTTGCACATACCTAGTGCAATTCCTTTTTCCTAGAATTCTGAGAGCTGTTAAAAATGTTCAAATTCTGGGGTTTTACTACCCCACAGAGTGCTTAAGGTGTCCTCCTAACCTCTCTATCATTTCCATTTAACTGGTAGTATTCTAGTGCCAAATATAGGTATTCTTTAAATATTCTGCAAAATCTGCAGTAGGCCCCATCCTATATGTACAACTTCAATCACACTATATGTTTTTACTTTCCCCACTTACAATTCCATTCCCTCTATAGCTCTTCTAATTGTTCTGGAAGGTTGACAATCCTATTGAATTTCAGAGGAAGTCAAGTTGTACAAGTGGAAAGCTGCTCACACATAATAGCAAATATTACATTGTTCAAAAGAAACAGGCATAGTGCCAAAGTGGCACGATCAGTGTACTGAATTTAGCTTATTGGGGACACAACATAGGTACAATATGCACTGTGATCTTATGCCACTGTGAGTGTGCACTGAGAGTACATTGTCTGCATGACACTGCATCCTAATTGCACACTGAAAATGGAAGAAGAGTACAGTTTTCTGCTTGGATGCCATGCTATTCCCCTGTTATGGCAACACAAGTGCCTTATAGTGCTGTAGTGGCAGTACTGTTTAACAAGCTGAGGGAGATCTTCAGACTTCTCTTGTGTAAACATGTGGTATCACCCCTGATGTCAGCACCTCTGCTACTCAAAGGATCTTAGCTGGTCCCTTGGAGTTGGTTGTGGTGTATATAATTTTGAAAACAGGGAATACCCCATGAGTGAACAGTTGGGAAAAATAAAGCCTGGCTCTCTGAGTACTTCTGAGGCTGCATCCAGACACCATTTACTTATTCCACTATATTTGGATCTTTCTGAATAAAACATGGATATTCATGAATATTCATGTTTTATTCTGGAATATCAAAATGTAGTAGGATAAGTAACTAATGTCAGGATGCAACATAAGGCATCTTTGAGGTTCTCCTTCTGCTGTGTCTGAACACAACCCACGTCTTTGAAATACCCTCCAACCTTTAGATTTCAAGTCAGGCAGAAGAAAGCCTTCTCCTAGGTGTTAAATGGAAGCCACCACTTGATGGATGGGGAAGTTTTTTCCTTCCTCTCCCCAGGATTGAGTGTAATTTTCAGGGTGGAATCTTAAAATCACAAACAATCCTGCCTTGGGGAAAAGAAACAAGCCTTCTCACCTGTCAAATGGTGACTGGGAATCCCTTTGCCACCATTTGACAGTTGGTTAGAGGCACAGTTATATTAAGGAGAAGGGTCCTTCACTATAATACAAAGAGGGAAATACACTTTGTTTAAAGCACCCTTCCCTTCCTCTTTAGACTCCACCAAAGTCAGGAAAGAGTATTTTATCTGTTCACATGTGGCAAGTTGATATATATAGCTGACAGGGAGATAGGAAGTCTGAATATCACTAGCATTCTGAAGTCTTACTACTTCTTGATTTACCCTGAAAGGTGGACCAAAAATAACACCTGTCTATCTTTCGTATTTTAGATAGTTCTCAGCTGCTAAGAGAACTTTTTTCCTCAGTGCACCCTGCCAGAATTTGGATCTCATTAGGATGTTTTATTTCCCCAAACAGAAACCAAACAGGAGCAAAGATGGAAGTGGTTAATGAGCCCTGTTCAGAACCATAGATTAATTGAAGGTGCAGAGAACCAGAGCCTCTTAAATGTAAATGGTCTTGAAGAAGAAACTGAATAAAGGATCCAAATAAGGGCCACAGCTGCATTCATGATGAACCAGGACTTCACATGATGGGATCTCTTTGGAATATCTGAGATGTTAATAATGTGTATTTTATTCACCTTGTACTGAAATGTTGTACTGAAAGGGAGTGATGAACGGAGCTTATTAAACAGACTTTCTGCTGATTAAAATGGTATTGACAAAAAGTCTGGCATACATTTCAAGCACATTTATTGCTGTAATGAAGGTGAGAAAAGTTAGAATTGCTGTATACTGTAAATATTGGCACAGAAAACAAACTCTGGTATATGTGCATGTCACAATCTCGAGTCTTCTACCAAAGACCTTGGTGATCCAGGGTTCAACATATTAATCGTGAAACTACTGCTGCTAGAAGTTAGATATTTTTCAAACAATTTTCAGTTCAGTAAACTTTTCAAGGTAAAGAAGGCATCTTAATTGCCAAAAAACAAGATATTAAAACTGATACCATTTGGCTTAAAAATTCATATTAATGATTAGAGACTTTATAGAAAGCAAGGTACTGCATTTTATTTTCCATCTGAATATTGAAAGAAGGTGATCAAAAACTATTTTGTTGTAAGCTAAACTTTTCTTTAAAAAAGATTCTATGCTTTTGACTTCTGTATTCATGCAAACAAAAAAAAGTTAGGGTGGATGTTTATACTGAATAACTTTTGCAAAACAACTTTCTAGGCCCAATTCCCTACTGGCATCAGAATCTATTCAGATGACCTGTGAGCAACACACAACGATAATCACATGGTGGCTTATTTCCTGCTGATATCTGCTGCTCCTCTGTAGTAAAGAGATAATCCTATAGCATCAATGTATTAGAAAAGCTTCTGGCAGCCAGAAAGTTTGTGTGCATCATATGCTGTCATAATTTGATTCCCACAAACTACTTTCTGTATATCCATTGTGAACATGTATTTTTGTTCAACCAGGTTGCCATGAGTTGAAGAAAGAAGTGGATCCAAAATACTCTATTAATGACTCTTGATTTGAATTCTATTTGATCAGCCCAACAAGCAGGAACAAAGGTAGAGGAATTTGTACTATATTGCAGAAACTAATGGGGGAAATGGAAGTTTGCCTATGGCATATGCTGTGCTTAGTGGTCAGAGCAGGTTTTGTTTTTTTGTTTCTTGCATTTCAAAATGAATTTTATTTCATTACCCTTTAACGTACATATCAATAACATATACATTATACAATAGCATTATACAATTCCATTTATTCCTCCTCTCCCCTTAGTGGTCAGAACAGGTTAACTTCCCTTCTGCAGTGTATCATTAAAGTCAACATGTTGGAGTGAGCATACATGTACATGGGTGGTAGTGTGACTGGTGCCATTAGGACCAGTATACATGCCATCATTTTGCTCCTGCCATCCCTAGCTGACATGACATGTTCAGTCATCCAATCCTATGCTACAATGGAGGTGACAACAGACTGAACCTGGCAGGGCAATGTTCCACTTTTAGGATGAAACAGCCACTACAGGTAAGAGAAAATTATGGCCTCAGAAGTGAGGCAGCCAAGGCTTTGCTTATTCAAAAGCAATATTGTTAGGCATCCAAACTTACTAACATCCATGTGGATAAAACAGCATCTCCTGTAGTTTAATCTAGTACACAGTTTGTGCCTTTTATGAATGTTGATTGTATGTACCCCACCATCAGGAAAACTAATAGCAGATGGATTTGCTGCTGAACAGCAGTTTCCCAGCTGCTTCTTAGGAAAATGACCTGTGATCCTCTGAGGTACAATTGTATAGCCCATTTATGTGTGGCAGTGGTGAACTAGATAATGAGTTCTTAAGGAGCACTGATGAGCACTTGGCCAGGAAAGATGCAAACAAGTAATTTCCTGTTTTTCATAAGGACCAGAAAGAATTGCCAGACATCATTTGATCCATACCTCGATGAATATGATTTATCAGATTCAACCTTTGACATCTGGTAAGTCTTATGAGAAATTAACAAAAATTATTTGTACCTTCAGATCTAACAAGCTTTGGTTGTGTCTAATATTGGAAGTTCAGATCATTGTTCCTCAGTCCCTGTCTTTGAAACAACATTATGGGTGCTTCCGCACAGGCCCTTTAACACCCATTAAGGACACTTTTGGAAGCATGCGACCGCACACGCGTTGCTGTTTGACACACTTCTGGTGAGGTGTGTCCACACAGCAACACCGTTTTCAAACCGGTTTTCGGTGGTGCGTCCGCATTTGCGGGGTCTATTAGACACACTTCTGCTAAGTGCATCCGCACCTATCCGTGACTAAAGTGTGCCTAATGGGTGTTAATAGCACACCACATTTCAAGTGGTCTTGCACCGTGAAAAAGCATCCACTTAGGATGCGTCTGCACAGCGCAAGTGTGCCTAACCAGGGCCCTCCCCCGGCCCGCCATGATTGGCTCCCCGGAGCCAAGCACAGTGAGCTGGGGGATCTTGCCGCCGCGGCTCGCCCTCGCCTCAGAAGTAGCGGATCACTGCTTCTGGAGCCAAGGCGAGCTTCCCTAAAGCCCACCCTAGCCCACCCTGGGGGGAGCGCAATGAATCCCCTCCTTACCTTGTCAGCATCGGCCTGTTTCTGAGGGTCGGCGCCCAGGATGCAGCGCGCCTGCATCCTGTTCGTCTCCTGAGTGGCCGGGGCTGCTACTGGCAGCCCTTGCCCTCAGGAGGCGTTCTGCGCAGGCGCGCCGTCTAGTCAGGTCCCCCCAGCAGCAAGGTCCCCCCACTCGCCATGCTTGGCTCCGAGGAGCCAATCATGGCGAGCCAGGGGAGGGCCCTGGGCCACGGTTGGGAGACGGGTGATGTGCGTCCACACAGCACCCGCCTCCAATCCGGATTCACGCCGCATGTGCAGAGGCACGGGGCGAGAGGTAGATCCACATCTCTTAGATGCGGATCTACCCCGTAAATCCGGGTGCAGGAGATCCGGATTTCTTTGCCCCTGTGCAGAAGCAGCCCAAGCTTCATGATTATTTGCTAATTGGTTTATGAATGGCTGCTGTGCTTTATATCAGAAGCTAAACTATCATAATTTGATCAAAGGTAACATTTGCCTACCCTTGATTACAAAAAGTATTTTATCTTACATGGCTATTTGTTTGTTTGTTTGTTGTTTGTTTGTGTTCCTATCTCGCCCCATACCCGAAGGTCTCAGGGCGGGTTACAATATTATATTAATGTTAGACAGGTCCCTGCCATCAGGCTTACAATCTAAAGAGACAAGAAACAAAAGGAAAGTGTGAGAGGGAACAGGAAACAGGAAACAGCAAAAAGCAAGCACTTGAGGTCTTTAGTTCCATATTGTGATCAATATGGCTGAGGCTGAGGGATTGCTTCAGGGAGTCCTTGTATCTCCCCCTTGGGGCTACTCTGTTTCGGTAGCCAGTGGTGAGTTCACCATAGAACACCATTTTTGGGAGGGGATGATCCTGCATCCTAGAGATATACCCTGCCCAGCGCAGCCATGTCCACAGCAGCATGGCCTTGATACGGGTGGCCTCTGCTAGTTCAAGGGCAACAGTGTTTGTCACATAGTCAGACCAGTGGATGTTTAGGATTTTGTGGAGGCAGCACTGATGGAAATGTTCAAGGAGTCACAGATAGTGATGATAGATGACCCATGATTCAGACCCATATAAAAGAGTAGACAGTACAATGGCTCTGTAGACATTGATCTTTGTGCTATTCTTCAAGTGTTTGTTACTCCAGACTCTTTTATGTACTCTCCCAAATACACTATATGCCTTTGCTAGTCTGTTGTCTATTTCTTTGTCCATCTTAGCATCTGAGGGGATGATGCTCCCCAGGACGCTGAACTCTTAGACTGTCTTGAGCTCTGATTCTCCTATGGTAATATGGGAAAGATGGTATTCTTCCAGTGGTGCAGGTTGTTAAAGGACTTCTGTCTTCTTCAAACTGACCTTCAGCCCAAAAAGCTCTGCGGCCTCTGCAAAGCAGGATGTTATAAGCTGCAGGGCTGCTTCTGTGTGGCATCATTAGTAAAGAGCAGCTCATGGACAAGATGGTTTAGAGTCTTATTGTGGACTTTTAGTCACCTTAGGTTGAATAGGCTCCCGTTGGTGCGATATTGGATGTATATGCCATTTTCTTCATTGAGATCTGTCATGGCCCTTTGAAGCATCATACTGAAAAAGATTGTGAAGAGGGTTGGCACAAGAACACAACCTTGTTTTACGCGAGTATTGGAAAGGGCTCTGAGAGTGTGTTGCCATGCCTAACTTGGCCACGCTGGTCCTCATGTAACAGGATGATCATTTTGAGGAACCTGGTTGTTCCAAGATCTGCCACAGGCCTTTTCTGCACACTGTGTCAAAAGCTTTGGTGAGGTTGACAAATGTCACATACAGTCCTTTGTCTTGTTCCCTGTCTTGCAGTTACTTGAGAACAAATGTATGTGGTGCTCCTGTTAGCTCTGAAACCGCATTGGCTTTTGGATAGAAATTCTTCTGCAATGGCGGGTACTAGCCTGTTCAAGAATATTCTTGCAAGGAGTTATTCCATGGTAGTTTGATCAGTCTCCTTTCTTTTTGTACAGGGTAATGATGACTGCATCACAGAGATCTTGCGGCAGTTTCCCTTGTTCCCAACAACACACAAGGAACTCATAAAACCTGGTGAGGAGTGCATGGCCTCCATGCTGCCAAATTTCTGGTGGGATTCCATCAACTCCAGCTGCCTGCCAGTTTTCAGCTGTTTGATGGCTTTAAGAGTCTCCTCTAAAGTGGGGGCTATGTCCAAATCAGTTTTCATAAGTTGTTGTGCAATGCGGTTAATTGCTGAGTCTTGGACTAGATGGTTGGCATTGAAGAGGGTCTGAAAGTGTTCCAACCATTGATTCAGGATGGAAGTTTTATCCGTAAGGAGCATTTGTCGATCTGTGCTACGTAGGGGATTTGGGGCCTGGTGTGTGGGTCCATACACTGCTTTCAGAGCTTCTTTTTCTTTTTTTCATCCATTTTTCATTTATTTTCATTAATACAATTCATACATAGTTATGTACCATTACAATAATTTCAATAAATTTTCCATGTGACTTCCTCCGTTCTTCAGATTCTTCTTCTTCTAATCTTTTACATTTTGTTCCCTACATCTGCTTGTTGCTTTTTCTCCTAGAGGCCAATGCCTTCCATCTGAATACCCAATCCCCGAAGAAATTGTATAAAAAGTCCCCAATCTTCTAGAAACTTGTTCACTGTTTTATCTTTTAATAAGTTCGTTAATTTATCCATTTCTGCCATCTCCATCAATTTGATTATCCATTCCTCTTCTGTAGGTAATTCTTTTTGCTTCCATTTTTGTGCATATAGTAGTCTGGCAGCTGTTACCATATACAATATCAAAGTCTTTACTTTGCTTAAACTTTCATCAACAATACCCAATAAAAATAATTCTGGTTTAAACTCAAAATTAATATTCAAAATTTGTCTCATCCAGCGCCATATTATTTTCCTTTTTTTTTTTTGCTTTCTCACATTTCCACCACATATGATAAAAAGTACCATCTACCTTTTTACATTTCCAACATTTTGTTGACATATGATACATTTTTCCACTGCTTTCAGAGCTTCATAGAATCCTTTATGATCATCCATGTCTGCGCATAGCTGGGTGTTTCCTGCTAGGTTGTTCCACCACTTGTTCTGCATATCTCAGAGCTTTTGTTGAAGTTTGCTGCATACACAATGACAGGCTGCTTTTCTTACATGGCAGGTAGGCTAAGCGAGGTGTGCATGGTGAGCGATTCTCTTCTTTGTTAGCAGTTTCTGGATTTCTTGGATGTTTTTGTTGAACCAGTCTTTGTTTTCTTTGAAGAGAACCCTAGAGATTTTTCAGCAGACTGCAGGATGCTATTTTTTATGTGTTGCCAATGTGCTTCAGGGGAGAAAACTACAGGTTGATCTTCAAGCCTGGTTTGAAGGTTTGCCTGGAAGTTGTCTCTTATTTTAACTTCTTATAAGTTGTTAACCTTGAGCCGCCTCCTTGGGATGCCAGCCCTGCTGGTCTTGGGCTTAAAGTGGAGGCCAAGTTTATAACACACAAGGTGGTGGTCTGTATGACATTCAGCACTAGGCATCACTCGAGTATGATGGACATCACAAAGATCCCTCTGGTGTACTAAAACGTAGTCAATGAGGTGTCAGTGCTTGGATCAAAGATGCATCCAGGTTGTCTTCAGGCTGTTTTTCTGCTGGAAAATGGTGTTGTTGGTGGTAAATTGCTGCTCTGCACAGAACTCTAGCAGAAGGTGTCTGTTGTGCAGTTTCCACAACCATGTTTGCCTTGCATTCCTTTCCAGGCTTCAGAGTTCTTTCCTACTCTGGCACTGAAGTCCCCAAGAATTATGATCTTGACATCTTTGGGAACTTTTTGAATGAGGTGGTGCAAGTTGGTGTAGAAGTTGTCTTTTTCTGCAGGGTCAACTTGGAGAGTCGGGGCATATATACTGAAGAGAATGTGTTGCTTATTGTGGAGTAGGAGAACAACAATGTGACAGTTTCAGGGTACAGGCTGCAAACTGCTTTGCTTTCTGTCTTTGCAGGCTTCTAGCAAGCTGCAATAGCCAGCCTTTGTGCAAACAGCTTGTTGCAAGCCCTGGGTTTTGGGCTGCAAAAAGGGCAGGAAATCCTGTGCGGGCCCTGCTGCAATGATTGGCTGCAAGTGAAGTTTGGAGGGAAAAGCTGTCCAGGGATCTGGAGTGCTGGAGGGGGCTAGTAGGAGGAGTTCCCACCAATCAGGCAAGGGGAACAGGCACCTCTACCAGGAGTTTCCAGCAGCATTTTATGTCAGCAGTTTTCCCCAGGAGGTTTCAGCCAATCAGGGCCACAGAAAAAAGGTATAAAGGAACACAGAGTACAGCAGACTATGTCTTCATGCTGGGACAAGAGGTGAAAGGAGAAGAAGATCTGAATCCTGAAGGAGCTGGACCAGTAGTTGACCAGGGGTCTTTTGACTGGAAGATCTTGGAGGAAGACTTCACTAGCAACTGACCAGACTGGATGATCGGTCAAGCAAGGATGGGCCGTGCCTTGTGATCATCTAGAGCCACGTTCTGGTACACTGGCTTGGCTTGAGCTGTGGCAGAGCAAGTCAGAGGCGGGAGGAACGTGGAGAGGTTTGTCTTTTAAAAAGGAACTATTTTCCTTTAGGGAAAGGGGTAGCTCCTAACCTTAAGAGACTTACTGAGTTAAACCTACAAATACCTGAACCTTATTTTCCTTCTAGTATTGCTTGTGTATAATAATAAACTTGTTTTAGTTTACTGTTGAAACGCTTGCTACCAGTGTTTTGTGTCCACACTGTAGTATTCACTTGGCCGTTGCACGAACTCAGCATCCTAACAGGGCCAAGCTACTCCAAGAGAGGGCAGGCACTTACTGGAACGCTGGGGAGCGTGACAAACAACAATAACAAAAATCATATTTTGGGTTTTGTTCTGCTAGCAATATTGCACTTGAGCAAGTACCTCTGAGGGCCTGTTCATACTTTGGTGGTAGAGCAACCCAGGGCTCTTGCTGTATCACTCCATTCACACCCAGGAGCAGTATACAAATAAACTGAATGGATGGATGGATGGATGGATGGATGGATGGATGGATGGATGGATGGATGGATGGATGGATGGATGGATGAACAAATCAGAGTCTTGAAGACTATGGGGATGATTTGTTTTCCTTACAAAGCAACTTTGCTGCAAAATAAATGTAAGCTCTGCATTTTTATTTTGCTGTCTGGAGGCACCCTAAGTTGTTGGAGAATGCAAACCTGGAAGGTTCCACCTGCACAGTAGTTACATTTGAAACTTCTCAAAATATTGTAGAGTTATGGAGCTCCAAACCCTCCAATAATCCAGATGTTCAGATACTGCTTTCAGCAAGTTCTCATTGCTGTGTATGTTACTGGGCACTCTTCGTGTGCTACTGTACAGGCCATTAAAACACATTAACAACACATACAGAACACATACAAGACATTTACAGGACTTACCTTCTGCACTGGAGGCCGGATCCAGGACCCGTTGAGGCGTCTGTTTCCACACTCTGGCACACGAGACCAGAAAGACCTCGAAATGTAGGTCTTCCATCCGGCCCTTCACCTCAATCCATTCAGAAGCACAATGCTTCCGCACACAGAGAGGCGAGGGACCAGATGTGCTGGCAGCCACCATCTTGGGGAGGGCGGAAGCAGGCTGGGCTGTCTTCAAAGCCCCTCCCCCACATGCTGCACACTGGTGGAAATGTGTGGTGACTAGCAGCTGCATGCTCCAGTCCTGCAGCTCCAGGGGTGGCATCGGTGGCACGGGAGGCCAGATCCCCTTTGGAATGGGTGCTGCGGCCTCCACACAGCACCCAGGGGATCCACCCGGCCAGATCCGTCTTCCCTGCACGTGTGCAGACACAGGAGGCCTCCTTGGATCCATCCTTATTTCGGACCGATCCTCAGGAGGACAGATCACTGGGAAACAGATTTTCTTAAATTCATTTCTCAGCGGCAGATGTGGAAGCACCCTTGTTTGGTTTTTCCAAGGGAGAATGACAACCATTTTGCTTTCTTCCTGAAAAGACATGCACCTTTTTTGCACTTATTAATCCAGATCAGTGAGTCCCACTGATCCAAATTATGTGGACAAATTCAAATTATAAAATTATAAAGGATTGCTGTATACTAATACAAATGTTATTAGCTGCACAAGCTGTAATAGTTAAAAACTGGAACATTCCAAATGGAAGAACAGTTCAACATTGGTACAACTAATTAGGAGAATAATTAATGTTTGAATTCATCAGGGAATCTAGGATGTGTTACGTAAGAGAACCAGTGAAGAATTCCATGATGCAGGACAAGAAAAATATGTTAAACATGATGAATGCAGGAGAAGGGGACAAGGTCCAACAAGGAATTATGAAAACAATCTCCAAACTAACAATAAAGGCCTACACCCTGCAAAAGGACAGGAAATAAGGTCATTGTGCCTCAAAAGGAATGTCTTACCTCTTGAAATCTCAAGATTTTCAGGAATTTGTGAGGCTTTCAGAAACCTCCATAGTCAGACTTGCACTTGTTGCCCTCTCGTCTTGAGAGATACAGAGCTACTAAGACATACCGTATTCCAAAGCTTCCTATGTCTTACTATCCCTGTTGAGTTAAACATTTGAAAAATATCTGTGTGTGTACTTGGAAGGATGCAATGGAGTCTTTGTTCACTAAAATAAGCTCAGAAGTGCTTTAGCAGCACTAGTGTTCTTATTCTATCTCTAATCCACCCTTTCTAACACAAAAGTTCATCACAGGGGAGAGGGGCAGGTTGGCCTGTGAACAATCCCACCTTTGAACCAGCTCTAAGCCATCTCTGGGCCACCTAAGGTTTGCTTTGTTTTTAAACTGCATGGAAATATAGCCAAAATCATATTCCACAGCTTCCTACATCTTGCTTGCTATCCCTGTTGAGTTAGATACAGTGGTACCTCGACATACAAGTGCCCTGACATACAAGTGTTTTGAGATACAAGCCGCCGAGCGAGTGATATTTTGCTTTGAGATGAGAGCAAGATTTGAGATACGAGTATGTAAATACAGTACAGTACATAACAAAAACAACTGAGGTGGTGTTTTGGGAGCTGGAATGGATTAATGGGAAAATTGCTTTGAGATACGAGCGATTTGACATAAGAGCAAGGTTACGGAACAAATTAAACTCGTATGTCAAGGTACCACTGTAGTTGAAAAAATTCTGTGTGCATACTTGAAAGGAGTTATGGAAAGAGTTCTGCTGACAATGCCCTCCCCCTCTCCATTTCATATTTTATAAGAGGAATGTGTAAAAATCTGACTAGAACATAATGAGGCTGTAGTAGTAATGCGGTAAAAAGCAAAGCCTTGTGTGGAAACAGATTTATACCAAGTCATATTTTTTAGCACAGCCTTGCAAAACTGCCACACTAATTTAACAGCTCAGGAACAAAAACAAATTATCTAGCCATTTCTGTAGGGAAGTTAATAACAAGGTAAATATCAATAATCAAAAACATTTTATATGTCATCATTGGGCAGAATGACCGAACTGAAATTATCCATTGTTTCCACAGGTGAATAACTACAAAATTGTTTTTCAGGCACTGATATTACTTTCTGGCCTACTTTCCAGCTTATTAGCTCAAAGTTTCCATTAAAGTTTCATTTTGTATTAGAACTTTTTGAGCGTTTTGATTAGTGATGTACCTCAGATGCATGATTTACTATCAAAGAACATCAATATGACTTAATCCACTCTTTAGCCTTTTCTGCATGGGTTTTAATACAGATTAGTACACATCTAGCTCATCAAATTTGCATGTTAATGCAGATCTAGATGGTTCTGCTCCCCACTGGTTTGGTTCCATGTGCTTTGGACAAAGCCAGGTCAAGGAGGCCCTGAATGGGATTACTGGTAGAGCTGATACAAAACACAGGAAATGTGCAGAAGGCAAGCGTCCCATGTTCAGTACTACTGAGGGGTACATTTTGCCAATATGCCAAACTACATACACACAGTTTGTGTCCTCCAGGGATCTAAGGTTAGAAACTTTTATTTCTAGCCCTTGGAGGCATAGGGTTGCAGCCATGAAGCTTGTGCAAGTTTCAAAGTTGTGGCATGGGCTACTCTGGATCAGAGTTGCCATGTAGATGTTGCTGATCCCAGGTTACTCTCAGACTATTCTCTACTACAGGCAGGTAAGTGCAAAAAGGGTCCCTTATCTACCTACCTACAATGATCCAAGCTCTGGTGTTCTGCAAACATGACTATTACAATGAATTCTACATACACCTATCCATGAAGATGGTCCAAAAGCTGGAAGTGGTGCAGAACACAGTAGCTTGGCTGCTGATATGAATTTCTGGGTGACTGGATATCATGCCAGTCTTGAAGGAATTTAACTCCTATAATTGTTATTGCTTTATTGTGGTCACTCACCCTGGAGACTTTGAGTGAAGGACAGGATATATAAATACAATCAATCAGTCAGTCAGTCAGTAGTGGGGAACTGGTTGTTAATGAGAATGAAATGGATATTGAAATATAATGTGATTGAAACCTTAAGTATATGGATTAAATATATTACCCATCCCCCCCAAAAGCCCCCTAAAATATTATAGTTTGGGTTCAGAATTGGAATACTATGTACACAAAGCTAGGATGCTTTTGCAGGGTGTAGGCTATTCTGGGCTAGAATTAGTCCCAGTGTGGGCTAGAAGGTACCTGAATGCTGAGCAGCGCACAACTCTGAAGCTAAGCTAGCTCTTAGAGCATGTGCTATGGGATTTCAAGGCTGGGAACTTTCATTCTGAGTCTTCAAAGTTATCATTGGAACCTTTTTTGATGCTGTGCCACTTCAAGCAGTGCTTCCTTCTTTGTATTCCAGACTATAGAGGTACTTTCTCCAAATTTCTATGGTCCAAGATACTAGCCCTTGCCTTTTGGTAGAGACTGTTATCAGGTTTATCAGTTAACTGAGTTAGAGAGCTGTCTTCTTGGGTGCCTAGTCTGGTCTATGCTTAGTCATGGGTGGAACATGTAGCAACTACGGGTGCTTCTACATTAGATACTTAACACCCATTAAGTACCCATTAAGGATGGGTTTCTAAAACCACATCTGCACACAATACCCATTAGAGACACATACTTCTGCATTGGCTCTCACGTGATCGCCGCATCCCCATTACAAGCTTATTTCGGTTTCAAACTTTTCAATCCTCGCAGACCCCACGTCAGTTTGGCTTAACACGCTTTCCGCGTGTTAAATCGCCCCAAACCCTTGTAAATGTTAACCCTCATTTCAACAGGTCTCACTCCGGATCATGTGCTTGATACGTGTTACATTTTTTTCTGTGGGGACCCTACCATTTTAAGGGATGAGAATCTATGTTTAGGGTTTCCCTCTCCCAATAGCTTGCTTCCAAAGACAGTGATGTCAGTGTAAAAATCCAACCTTCATAGCAGCCACTACACTGTAACAATCCAAGCACTTCACACCTGATAAAAATGTTGCAATTTTGCGCAATTCTAGCTCTTTGGAGTTCTGACCTTTAAAGGGGAAAGGAAAGCTGGACAGGTTTTGGGAGATGTGTGAATGTTTAAAGTCCCCTTGCTTGAGTTGTCGCTGCTGCCGTGTGCCCTGGGCAATGGGGAGAATCGCTGGCTGCCCGCTGCCGGTTTTCCTCCATCCAGGCAAGCGGCAGCCACCCAGCCAGGCTCGGTGGAGGGGTCTGTTATGGGTGACACATTCACGCCAGGAGGAAGAGGGCAGGGCAGCCCCGAA